>JBBBDQ010000535.1:0-25000 GCA_037127315.1 Ascarosepion bandense | reverse complement strand
AATTTAAAATGGAAAGAAAAGATGATAGGAGAAAATGAAAATAAAAAATAAATAAATATTATAAATGAACGGTGAATGGATAAGAAATTGGAGTCTAAAAAATTAAATATTTATTTAAGAGATAATCCGTTAATCTGTTGTGATCACGAAATCATCACACCACTATATGATCAAAATTATACTAATTAAACAATCAACAAAACAAATATAACAGAATATGAAATTTTAAAATTTAAAAAAAATTTAATTTAAAAGTAAGCCTAATTATTTTATTTAAATTTAGTTGTTTAAATTTAATTATTTAGTTTAAAAACAAATTTACATATTACTAGTGAAAGGAGAAGAAATTGGAATTTTAAAAAACCTAAGAAAATCAAACAATTAAGATATACTAGTTAATCAATCTGTTTTAATAACAATTACCACGACACCACTATATAATCAAAATTATACTAATTATTCGGTTAACAATACAATAATAATAATACAATAATGTAGGTAAATTTTTCATTCAACGGTACAGTTATAATACCTTATAACTTTAGTAATGTAAAAAACATATATATGTACACATACAAGTCATACACACGTAAGTGCACATACACGCACACGCATGTATATATGTATACACATATATGTACACGCACACAGATATATATACATATACACGCATATACATACACTCAAACACCACCAAAAACAAATATGTAAGCAATAACATAGACATATAAAAACCCGAATATATATAAAAAAGAAAACTCGACACATATGACAATGGTGTACGATTAAACAACAATATATATTCCTTAAAATAGTGTGAAGTGTGTAAAATCTTCATAGGAATGAATGAGGGGCCAAAAGATTAACATAGTTTAAACCGGTTCCTGTGTCGACATTTAAAAATTAGTTCCCTCCTCAGATTCAGCAGATCCAATTGGTTTTTGTGTTTTATAATCGCGATTTATTTCATCCAGGTATACGCTAGAGCAATCTTTGAAATTGATGGGTGTGTATATATATATATATATATATATATATATATATACATATAAATATATATATATATACACACACACATATATATATACACACACATATATATATATACATATAAATATATATACATGTATACATATACATATATATACATATACATATATATATACATAGATATATCCAAATATATGTATATATATACATAGATATAATAATTACGCTCTCACACCCTGATTGAGCACTCTAGAAGAAAGGTAGACTTTGAAAAACAGTAGCCACTCTAGCCTGTACGCATCGATCATTCAGTAAAAATGAATTTGATCACTCTAGCTATTGGGCGCGTAATATGATATGCGCTAAAAAGACTGCCTTCTAACCACCAAGCGCCCTGTGTCCCAAATCGGTCGGGTTTCGAGACTGAGTTATGTAGCAATCGGAGTCTAACCGGACTGTTGAGCTGTGATACAGCGAAACAGATCTGTCTGCGGATGACAACAATATATATATGTATATATGTATATATATATATATACATATGTATATATATATATATATATATATATATATATATATATATATATATATATAAACTTATTTATAAATGGAACTGTGTGTGTATGTGTGTGTGTCCATTACCTATAGACTCTGAAACGGCTGTACCGATTTTCTTGAAAATTTACACAGTTGTACTATAAGCGTCTGCGAGTATTCTTTGCTAGGTTTTATGTCGAGGAACCCCCGATAAATATCGAAATCGATAATCGAAAAAATCGTGTTATAGAAGGAGTGGTCCGATTTTAATCAAATATGATACACTCATAGGCAAAGATATTATTATTATCGAACTGCGATAATAACATCAGTGAATGCTGGACAATTTCCTCAAAGATGAAGAAGAGACTCGAAGCAACAGAAATGTGGTTTTACAGGTTTTTGAGGATACCATGGACCGAACAAATGAGCAACGACAAGGTTTTTAAGAGGATGCATGCAAAAAAGGAAACTTATACTTAACATCCGGGAGCGTCAGTTGAAGTTTCTGGGACACGTAACGAGGAAAGATGGCTTGGAGAATCTAATACTCACGGGATGGATAGTGGGAAAGAGAGAAAGAGGAAAGCAACGCGAAACTTACTTAATAGGCTTAAGCAAACGGATGGCAAAGTAGGGTTTGGGAGAGATACCAAGAGGAAATGTGTTAAGAGCAACAAGGGATAGAATTAAATAGAGGTCCATGATCGCCTCAAAATGACACGGCACATAAAGAAGAATATTTGTACCTATCACTTTGGAACTTTCAATCACTTGACTAAAAATTCTAAAATTTTCTCACAGTACTCAAATCGAAAAAATAGAATTATCTAAAGGAAAAACACATTTGTTTATTTTTCTGAGATGAGGTATTTATATTATTTACATCGTTATTGTCATATTCATGACATTTTGATTATTGTACGCTCCGACCTTCTTCAGGTAACTTGAATTTTAAATCGAACCATTTATTTTAATCACTGGGGTAGATTGTTCTCGTTCAATGCGACATGCCACTTCTAGGTGTCTTAGTTATCTCCATTTAACTCCATTTAAGTTTTTGTTCACCACTAATGTTGCCAGGGATTGGACTCACAACTCTTTGGGTCAAGTCACTGGATACAACCAACGCTCTTATCCATTGGACCATATGTCCTTGAGGAAGTGACTTGTAAATAAGTAAAAACACAGTTTGTGATAAAGATCAGAACTTCTCGACGTGGCGTATTTATTTTATGCACATACAGTCTACCTTTCAAATTCCGTAGAATAAATAATATATATTTATCAGGTGCTAGTTCATACTTTTAAGTTTTGCGAAGAGAAAACATTTAGATTTTAAACCAATTTTCTATGGACAATTGAATCGGCATGTTTTGTTTCTCTCACTCGAAAGAAAGTCAATTTTATATGTGATATTAAATAGCAGTTCTTATGTCTCGGGCGACTAAAAGTAAAAAAGAAAGTTACTGACAGACATAAAATTGGCTCATATTATAAATGATTCTATATTTCTTAAGGATATTAAAATTTATTATCATACTCAGACAAAGACTGTAAAAAATGCTCATTTTTTATCATATTTCAAATACCAGGTTAACATTTCAGACGACATAAAAATATCTATGTAGTTGAAGAAAGAAAATATTACCGTCTAGTTAATGTTATTTTTTTTTGTTTTTTTTGTTTTTGCCATTTTCTTTTTCGCCGAAAATTTTCCAGCGAGTATAAATTTTAAAAAAATGATTCATGTGACCGACTCTAAATCAATTGCGTTTGTGCCGCACAGGTTAAATTCAACACTCCAAAAGTTAACAAAACCTTTTTCATTACCATACTCTACTTCATTTTACTAATTCACTTAAATGCTGCCCCCACCCAACAACTAGACACTCATTCTGTTGTCATTCTCGTTAAAAATCGTCTTTACTCGTCCCGTCCAAGGAATTTTCAGTATCCTTCTAGAAATCCACATTTCTGCTACTTCAATTTTTTTTTTTTCTCATCCGTAGGGGGGAAATTATGACATTCACAACCACATAGGAGGATATCTATCACATAGGAATACAGCATTCTTTTCTTTGAATCTAACGAATTTTTTTTTTTGTTGTTTTTTGCTTAGACTTCGGAATACTTTTTTTGCAAGTTTAATGCATACTTCGGGTCTCGGTGTCGCATTTTCCATCCTTCGTTAAAACGCTTCCCAGATATTCGAACTTCTGTACCTGCTTGAAGTTTATATCTGAAATTCGTAACTGGCAACTCACTTTTTTTTTTTTTTTTGCTGATGACTATACTTGGTTTTCTTGTAGTTGATGGTTAGTCCTTTAAAAAAATGTTTATACAGTATATATATATATATATATATATATATATATATATATATATATATATATATATATATATATATATATATATATATATCGTATAAACATGTTTGTGTTAGCTTTCGAAGAGGGAGGCGTTGCGCGTTTCGGTGTAATAAGTATCGGCTTGAAATGAGAAATCGGAGAGCCGAGTTCGAATTCCAGTCCAATTTGTTATATTCACTTACGCGTAAATACCCTTAAGAAAAGTATGAATCCATCTATTCTCCCTCTAACCATGGGTTGAATAGCAGGACAGATTTAGTTCTATAGACTTGTTTGGCAACTAGTCTACTGTAAAAAGAAATGACAACCTACTACAAGAAAAAAGTCTTCTGCTTAGTCAGCCATGCAATGTCAGTTTCAATCTTCTATCTTCTTGAATCCCGCTCATGTTTTATCCTTCCTTCAATGGTCCCTGTAAACAGTCTTTTCTATTAATATTTTTAATGGCAAATGCTCTGACAAGATTTTTTCTTTGGTGCCCTGTCCACATGAATTTAAGCGTGCCGCTAGATTGTCATCTAGACCCCTCACCCATTTGCTATTGAAATAGTTAAATGCAACCGTCACTTCTACTCGAATAGTTTTTTTCTCTCGCACTTCCCGCCCGTGAAACCCCCTTCCGTGTACTTGCTTCCGTCATAGCTACAATCTCAAAAAAATTAAATGCAACGTCATTTGACATCTATCTTCTTGAATCCAGTTCTTAGTTTATCACGTCTTCAATAGCCCCTGTACCTAGTCTTTATCTAACCCTCTGCGTATTAGTACCGGTCACGCCTTGTTTGGTGTGAAATAATTTTAAAAAATACTAAAACTGCAAAGCACATTAAAGTTTCGTATATTCAAGGAAGCCACTTAATTAGCTTAAAATCGTCCATATTCGTTATCTACTAATTAAAAGAAACTAATTGGTAGAATAGAATTTTCATGCAAACTCTTGCATTCTTTTTTTCCAGAATTTTACCAAGACCCTAACTAATTCTGATAGAGCTTCACTTTTTTTACTGGATACCCAGCGCAAAGAATTATTCTCTAGAATCTTCGATGCCGGTGTTGAACCTGAGAAGTATATGGCGAGTGAAATAAGGCAAGTAGCACAGAAGTTTTCTACAAATAACAATGAAATATGGAAACATGCCAGAGAAATGTCTTTATTAGATAAAATAATTACATTAAAAATATTGCTAGATGATCAATTAACATTTAAGTTTCAACTGACAAAGAATCTAAAGAGATTTTGAATTCAATACAGGTTTCCAATGGACAAGGGAGTGGCTGGTTATGTTGCTTCCACTGGAGAGATTTTGAACATTCCTGACGCATATCAAGATATAAGGTTTAACAGGTAAGCATTAAGACAATTACACAATTCGTACAGGATTTCATTAGTTTTCTTACCTATATAAACTATTTTACTGGCTTGGTTATAGAAGTACCTAAACATTAGCTACACCAAAAAGATACGGTTAATGGGTTGGTTTACATTACACAACGACGATTTTAAGTAAACGCATATCGTGTAAGATTGTGAAGAGTATTTCATGAAAGTTTATTTTCTGTCACTGAGGACTAAAATTCGAAATTCTTTTCACTTTTATATTCACGATAACTTCAAGTTTTATTTTCAGACTTAGGCTACACATTGGACGCGCTGATAAATGCAACTGCATAAGATTAAAATACACTGAAGACGCATTTGAAATGATAGTGCCTTAAAATATCTAGTTGTTCATTTTTCTTTTCACGGTGCTATTGCCGAAGTGAGATATTGTATTTTTCGTTTAATAAAAATGTTTAGAGATGCGGTAGTACGTTTTTTTTTTAATTCTATCTATTCTAAGGAGATGAGAGAAGATATAAAAATCCAGTAGATATTTAATTTTTTGAGCGTGAGAGAGAGAGAGAGAGAGAGAGAGAGAGAGAGAGAGAGTAAGTCTATATGAAAAGATTTCATGCTAGTGCGGAACCGGTAGGTTTTACTCGTTTTCGTCGATTTCTCATTTAGTATGGCGGGTCATGATGTTGGAAGATAGGTGTAATTTTGAAGTTTAGCGCGCCTCCAGGATATTGTTTTAGTAAAACATTCTTTAGTGGGCCATTTTAAAAGCATGATTTTTCACTTCAGTGTATACAAAAAATTTTTAATGTTCGAGTAACGTTACTAAGTAAAGATGTTTCCACAATATACATACAGGGATGGCAGGTATTAACTATTTAGTTAAATAGCTTTAAGGAGCTAGAAGTTTAGAAACGACATAGGTGACTAAGTTTTGTCTATGCACTTGTCCATTGTCCCGCACGTTGAAGAAAAAAAAAAATATTTAAGAGTGATGTGTAAAGAGTAAAGAGTCGTTAACATTTATTTTTATAAATAAAAACTAAAGGCAGGACAATTTCATATGAAATTTATATACAGAGTTTAAAGAAAAAGTTTCAGAGTTTAACGCTCAAGTAATCAAAACCAGGACATCGAATTCCTTACCACCAGACCCCAGATTTCCACAATATTCAGTAATATGTGCCCAGATGATTGAACAAGCCGCTTAAGTGCCGGAAACCCGGATTTTTAGGGGAAAATGCAAGGGCCGTTAAGTCATTCGTTTAAGAGTTACGAAGCCTTCTAGATAGCCGACAAATAGCCTCATTTACATAGACAAATTAATCTGAAGCCTCAAATTTCGGACTTTACTAGAAGGGAGACATCGGCAGAAGCAAGATTAAAATTCTAAAAAGTTAAAAACGAAGGCTTTTTTTTTAAACGTCTATGACTTTGTAAAAATCAAAAATAGGCGTCCGGAATCCCCGGTGTTAAACGCAACAGACAGGAATACATTGAACCTGTTATTACTGACGTATTCGAATCGTGGAGAAGGAGTGAAAAGTTGATAAAAAAAAAAAAAAAAAAAAAAAAAGCGACATGTCTTGGTTCAGTGATATGACAAATCAGTTGCAAGGTTCCATAGAGCTTAAACTATTAGTCCAAAGCGAAGAACCGCTTATGAAGTCGGACTGGCAGTTGGGATAACTTTTTTTTAAGCAATTTATAGGCTGTCGGATTTAACTATACATAATTGTTTTTATACATATAGAAGTGTTCTTTTTAAGAGGAATTTCAGAGGTGCTGCCGTAAGGTGGCTGGACTCTTGTAATTTGCAGTCCAGTTATCCGGGTAGTAAGAGGATTCAGTGTAAGTGGGATTTTCTACCGATTCGTTTTCATCTGAAACGTCATACATTCGAGGATAGAGTGGAGTGTAATGTGGTCCAATATAGGCATTTGGTGGATAGGGAGAATGAATAGGGAAGTTGTAAACAGGAGTGGAAGCGTAGTAAATTGGATTAGGGTTCGGTGTTCCTGACAGACAAGAATTGCTCACATCAGAGTAACTGCTTTGGTAACATTGGCGAGCGACGTAAGGGTTAAACGGAAGATAGTTAGAAGGAAGTGGGGTCTTCTGAACTGGGGTTTGGTCAACTTCAGGTTTAGGGACTGCACGGTTCACTACGACCCTAGTATTGTTTACAAGGATCCTGTTCTGCAACACACATTTGTCCACGGAGTCGATGTCTGTAAATGTAAGGAACAGAAAGCCAGTATATTTCCCGGAGTTGTTAATAACCCACTCGATCTTCTCAATATCCCCATATTTAGAGAAGGCATTACGGATATCCTCCTCTGTGGTATCTCTCCGAACTCTTCCCGTATACACCATTTTCACATTTCGCAATTCGCCAGGATTTTTGTAATAAGGCATTGCTCGTCGAGTTTCCACGCATTGGTTGTCGAGGATGTGAGGACGACTAGCTTGAATTTCATCCAAAGTCACAGACTCCTTGAATACCAGAAAGCTGAAGCCCTTAGAAATACCAGTGACCGGATTGCGGACAACTACGCAGTCCATAACTTTACCCCACTGCTCAAAGTACGATTTTAGACTAGCTTCGTTTGTTTCGCGACTAAGTCCGCCGACAAACAATTTGCGATATTTCTTGGCTTCGGTATTAATTTCACTCATCATTATTGAGAAGGACTCTTCTTCGATTCGCTGCTATTGCAAACTGTCACTCGGTCTGATAGCTGCAACGATATTATTTACTGCCCACTAATTTGTTTTTAAAACTGTCAGTAGAGTCCATTGTTTTACATCGAAGTAATGAACTCTTCTAAAAACACAAATATCGTAAACAATGACTTCTCTATTTTGAAAATGGTTTGTACTTTTGGAACATTAAAAAATTATACGGTGGTTAACTAGTACACAATACTACTATATTGAGTTCGTAGTGAGTTCGATCCTACATTTATCTTTTATTAAATTTAATCTAATAATTAAATCGTCCAAATTTTCCTACTTACGATGATATTGTCGAAGTGAGGTTCAGTATTTTTCGTTTAATAAAATGTTTAGAGACGCGGAAGTATATACTTTCGGTCTTGTGCCACATCTAAACGGCGCTTAGAAAATCAACTACTCTATTGAGATCGATCTTAACTGAGTTCTACATACTTGAAGCATACTAAATTAAGCTTAACTGTTTGGCATAAATGTTTTATGGTAAACTTGTAGAGAGGGTGCTAGAGATCCTGGGTATTATTTTATTGGAACTTCGGAAATAAAATGAGCTGTGATTCAAGGGTATAAAGTATGATATTTATTTATTTATTTGATTTAGATTTAAGTGTCCTTTGATATTCTTGGTATTATTTTATCGGAACTTCGGAAATAAAATGAACTGAGACTCAAGTGTATAAAGTATAATATTTATTTATTTGATTTAGATTGGAGTGTTCTTTGATATTCGGTATAGCAAAGGTTTGATTATAAGGCAGAATTTGGTAGAAGTCGGAAGAAATTTAGTTCCGATTCGGTTATGGATAGTTTCGAAATCGGACCTTGGTGGTAGTAGTAGTAGTAGTAGTAATCTTAGTAAAAACTCGGTGTCAGTCTACTGTCTTTTTCTTTTCTTTTCTCTCTCTCTCTCTCTCTCTCTCTCTCTCTCTCTCTAACAATAACGGAAAAATGTTTTAAGCAGATAACATTTCTAGATTTCTTCACACATTGTTGATTTCTCTAGCGGTCGCTACTCTTCCGTTTTGTCTGGTGGTCCCCTCTTTTCGTCTGCCTCAGGGCTATTAGCTTATCTTCTCTTGACTAGACTCCTAGACTACTGGCACAAAACTTTGTTTCGGCTAACATCCAAAGTCTCTGTTTAATTTTTTTAGTTGGTCCAAATTATTTCCTTTTTCGTCGTTCATTTCCTTTTCATATACTTTTTTTATATAAAGCGAAAGTTATGTATGGAGTCTCTGATTTTTGGCTAGATTCTGATCCAGCAAATTGTCACCATTTTGGGACAGAGTTCAGGCTTTTCTTTTTCTTCTTCTTTATTTTATTTAAGGGTCGCCTTCTCGTTAGTTGAGAGAGAGAGAGAGAGAAGTATGTAGAGACAAGGATATAGAAAAAAATGATAAAGTTTTTAAAGAAAAGCAAATGCTTTATTTTTATTCTTTTTATTTTTCTTCCTATATTTTTTATTTGTTTTTATTGGGGGGGGGGCGGAAGAGTACTCACTACAAACTAAACAATGGTGGGTAACTGAACCAATAACTAGCTTAATTAATGGCAAAGTTTAACCTTCGACTAAACAAAAATAAAAGGCATGTTGAAAGGACTTTTTCTTAATACACCACTGTTACTATATATTATTATTTTTTTTTATTATATAACACTGTTTTTATTTATATAATACTAGTATATATTTTAAATAATAATGTATATTATTATCATATTATTTATTTTACCTCGGTAATTTCTATTGTTTTAAAAAACTGTTACTAGGTTTTTAATAAAACCCAAACATTAATTTATATTTTTCTCGATATTTGACAACAAAAATATAAAACTCTGCTTATTTATTCGATTATTTACAAAATTATAAAAGATTCAGGAAAAGAACAATATTTTTTCCAAAATCGTAAAATTTAATTTCTAAACTGTAACAATAAATTATTTATTTACAAGATTGTAAAAATAATTGTAAGAATAATTTTATATTTAAACGATTATAAAAATATTTCATCAAACTATAATGAAATAAATTTTGCCAAATTAGTTATCAAGAAAAATCACTGAAAATAAATACTGATTACTATAGCGTAGGTACCTCCACTCATTTTCTATACCTAAATTTAAATTTAAATTTTAATAATAAATAAGTTATCTTCAAGCTTTAAAATTAGCTTTAATTGAAAGCCAAGGGATTAAATTTACTAATTCCAGTAAGCAAAATACCCTGGTGTATTTTAAACCGAAATTATATTGATTGGAATCAAAAATTTTCTAAATTTCAAAAAAAAATTTAAAAATTTCAAATTTTTCCATTTTTCATCGATTGTAAACAGAAGCCAATTCTCGGTTTTAAAAATTCTTACAAAAATAAAATACACCTCGCTGACACATTATTTTCTTCAAATTACGGAATTTAAATTTACTTTAAGTTGAATTGAAACAAGAATTATTTGCTTACTGCCTGAAAAATGTTTCAAAAAGCATTCCTCAATTACGGTACCCTTGTTATCACAGCTGTCAACATCTTATCAGCACCTTAAGAGCAGCAGACAACTAATGATTTAGTATCCGGCCAAAAGTATGGAAGACGAATTTGGTATAAATCTTATTTATACAAATCGTTTTTTTTTTGTTTTTTTTTAACTATGTTAAAATTTAAAATTTAACACAGTTTTCACCAATTATCCAATATTTTATGGAATTTTAGTTAGTTTAGCTATGTAGGCTTACGTTTGAAGATGTTTTATGAAAAATTAAAATTAAAATAATATAAAACTTTCTTTTAAAAAAATAACAGAATGAAAATAACGGCAAAGGTAACTCAATAATTTCTGAAATGTTCTGGCATTTATTAATTTTTATTTTTAATATCTATTGTTCATATTATTTTTAGGTACCTCTACAAATTGTGAATTTCACAATTATTTTTTTTAAACAAAATTAGAAAATTAGCAATTAAAATGTAAAAATTGCTTTAAGGAATGACTTGCAAAACAGGCTGTTGAATTTTATAAACGTCTTGAAGAGACTTGAATCAGAATCAAAGTGCGGTTTCTGTCGTTTTCCATGTAAGGGGAATAATCCAAAACACTTGTAAACTTTTAAAATAAATACGACCCCTATAGAAACTTGTTATGACCCCTATAGAATATCGTACTTAAATGAACATATTTATTTACACACAAAACATTTTTTTAATTATTTTAAAAATATAATGGGTGAAAAGTTTTATAAATTTTTATTTTTTGATAGGCAATATCAATTCTTAACTAAAAAAAGAACAACAGTTCTTTAAACGATTTTGAAAATATTTTTAAACTTTATGAATTATTATAATAATAATAAAAAAATGAAAACAATTCTTTTAAAATTGTATTAGTAATCGAAAATTTTTTTTTCTTCAGACTATAATGTCCTTAATTATTATTATTTATTCCAACAATTAAAAGCTTATCAAATTAAATTATATCAGAATTTTATTGCATTTTTTATTTTAATCTTTCAGACTTTCGGATAGTGCCGAATAATTTTAAATAAAAAAATAGATGATTTATATCCCCGATGAGTTCTGCGTTTAACTAATAAAAATAATTTGCAGAAATTAAAATTTATTAAAATTTCATGGATTTACGTAAAGGGGAGGTAACAAAGTTAAAAAAAAATTTTCATCAATATTTTGGAACAATTATAATTTCAAAAATAATTTTATTCATTTGTGAATGAGTACTGAAAGTTTTATTAAAATGCGACAATTATTTGATTTTTGCGAGAATTTCCAAATTTCGATCATGTTAAAAGAGATTAACAATTTTATAAAATAAATAAAAATTACTTTGATCTTTCCTCTTAATAATATTATAAACATTTTGATAGAAAAAGTTTGATTTATTAAGTTTTGAAACTTTTTAATTCATACTATGCTGAATTTTTTGTGATGTAATGGAGGTACCTATTGTAGCGAATCCTATTTTGTACTGAGTACCTCACACTTGGGATCTTTTGTTAAACGTAGTAAATAGTGGTTGGTCAAATTTGTCTCAAGAAGGGGTCACTCTTATTTACCAGTGGACACGTTATTCTAAAAATAGTATAATTGTCTTTTATACAGCTTCAATAGAAAAGTGTGCTATTTAGAATTAAGGAAAGTGTTGTACAGTATTGAATTGAATGAATGATGGGTTCTTTAACATCAATAATAATCTTTTAACAAAGAGACTGAATAAAGAGATCATTTGCTTGCAAATTTGTTGTTGTCTTGAAGCCAAAAGTATACTTTTAATAAATATGATTTGTTTATAAAAAATAAATTTGTATTTTTTATAAAAAATGATTTGTATATAAAAATACTTTAAGTGATATCTTTTTCTTTTTAATTCATTGAGTTTGCGATTTGGGGAAGCTTCAAAAGAATCCGTTTCTATTCCACATTGTTCAAGCCGTAAGGCACAATTCCTTTGGTTTTGTATAAAACGGAAAAGTGATTAATAATTTATGACTGCTGAATAAAACCGAATAAGCATTTATTATAAACATTTCGATCTAATATTGGATTGCTGTCATATTCTGTAGAATTTTCGATACACTCACTTTTCGCGCTAATGTCAAGTTTCCGGTTTAATACGAAGGTTTTTATTGTAATTATTCCTATTCAAAATGCCTGTGTTCCTCATCCAGATTCGATATAACTAACACCAATTGTCAACTTTGATCTCATTTTCAATAAAGATGAATTGAAAAGCCAAACGATGGGAAAATATTATAAATTTAGCATCGTACTCGTCAAAAGCTGCCATGTATCACAGTATATGTGCACTCTGCTCTCTATCTAAGGTCAAAATGTAGTATCAATTCCATTTCCTTTGCTGCGCTCCCTAAACATTGGCGCCGTGTTTCATTCATCGAGCAATTCGCCATCTTCGCTGAGATGTACTTTCTGCTGGTTATTCCAACCCTGTGACATTGCATTAACGGAAAAAGTTCGGATAATTCTGGCGTCAACGTGAGAGTGAACGCAATTTTTTTGTCTACGGCCATATGTATGTGTACGTTTCTTTATTGAATGTTATATCTATTCAGGCGGTAAGCGATAATAGTTCTCCACATCCCATTTCTTTATTATCTGTTAATTACTGAGGAAAAGTAGAGGAGTAGATTCCCGTTGCGTTCTCCTTGTTTTTGTTTTTTGCTTTTAATTAAAATTTCCTCCTCTTAAAATGGTTGTCAACCAAGGTTATGGAACACAGTTTGCCTTGTTATTTGATCGATAGTTACGGAGATTATAGACGAATCCCTGTTTCGCTTATTCCTCTTTCCGCTCCGATAGCCGCGTATAAACACCCCACATAGAATTGACTATGCGTCACAACTGGGTAAGATGATGAATAAGGATATCCACCATCAGGTTGGGATCAGTGTAGTATCATATAGATTAATATCTATAGAGTTATAGTACTAGTCTATGAGACTCAGCACCATACTTCTCTCTTCAGACAGTTCATAGGAAAACAAGTGAAACATATGGACATTTACGTGTGCCCCAACGTAAAAACGACATCTCACACTCTACCAACGGGTGGAGATAAATTAAATATAAGTTAAAAGTTTAGTATCTGAGTGTTTTGAAATAAGTGGTACTCAAATATGTATTGGAGTGGAACAATAGTTCATACTGTTTTCCAATAAATGGTATTTGAAAATATGATTATGTTTTACACGTGATTGAAACTTATGATAAATATACATGTACTGAAAGGTGATATTTCAACGTGTCTATCTATACAATTCGTTTGCGAGTTGTGAATTTTAAGTGTCTTTGCATTAAAAGATTAAAGATTTTAAGTGTCTTTGCATTAAAAGATTAAAGATTTTAAGTGTCTTTGCATTAAAAGATTAAAGATTTTAAGTGTCTTTGCATTAAAAGTAGAAATGGAAGAAAATGAGGCATTGTCGTACAAACAGTAATAAAGATATGTGTTGTTTATGGAGAAGGTGTCATAGCTGAGAGTTCGTTAGGGGTTCATTAGGCTCAGAAGTGAGAAATTTGATCTGGAAGACCGAAATTGTACCGGAAGTTCCGCTGTCGTTGATAATAAGCAAATCGAAATGATAATTAAAAATGATCCAGGCATACGTTATTCGAAGAAAAGACCCACACACATATATACAAAATGAAAGAAGAAAAACAAACTTTTCACCAATAAAAACGAGCATAAATTATTTTAACCCAATAAAAAAAGTGACGAAAAACGAGAAAAATGCTGGTATCTCCTGAGGAATGAACGAAGTGATTGCTAGATGATCCGTCTACAAGACCAGTCGAGATGCTGAAAATAGCATCAATCAGCAATCAATTTTATAATTCTATTAATTATATAATTAAATCCTAACGAGAGAAATTAATTCCTTAGGTATGTAAATAAACCTTACTTTATCATAATAGTTTTCCATCACCTAATTAATAGGAGCACACTTGGCTTAAAAGTAGGAAAAACGGGGAATACAGATACGATTTTATTTGGTAGGACTTATCTAGGTCGATTGACATCAATTTCACTGTTTAGAATAGCAGGTATATCTATTCAAATAAGTATACTTACTAAATATATGTGTGGTGCATTGGATATCGGCTCGGAACGAGAAATCGGGGAGCCGAGTTCGAATTCTAGCTGAAGTCATTGCATTCACTTACGCGCAAATACCCTTGGGAAAGATATTAATCTGTCTATTCCTTCCAGTTATGGGTTAAATAACAGGACAGATTGGGTTCTATAGCCTTGGTCGGCAACCAGTCTACCGCAGAAAGCAATGGCAACCTACTGTGGGATAATCAGTCAGTCATGTCTCTTTCAGGACATGATCGCCCAAGCGTGTTTCACGTATGGCACTTAACTGACTGACTAAATATAACATTTATAGTAATATGAAATAATATCAGATTAAAAAATCCATTCATTGTTTAAAACTTAAGACGAGGAAATTACAGATAGATTTGCGAAATTTTAGTAGAAATATAAATACAATCCCTGTTATGATTTTGAAAAACATAATTTATTATATGGAAAAAAGAAAAACTTATTCAATCCCCTGCTCTATCCAGCGTCTCTTTTCGCCGAACGATACACTTTTATCTGACATGAAATCCTCAACATATTTGTATAGCTTTGTGAAGCCCAGAAATAGTACTTGATAAACTGAATGTGCGCGATCAATCCGTTATTGTACCATTTCACATAAAATACATTTTTCTCTGCTTGTATCATGGTGGAAATCGTTTATCTAATTATCTTTTCTTTTTAACTTTTTCTGAACAGTAAATTAGAAAAGAACGATTGACAACATTTGGAATATTATACTAACCTAAGCCCCTATGAATTTAAGTATAATTTAATGTCTCATCATTTTAGAGTTAAAATGGCTGGATGTAATCATAAGTTCTAACAGTTTCTTCTCGCGCACTTCTCGCTTGTGAAACACTCTTCCAATTTTCGTGCTTTCCAGTCAACTTTGACCTTGAAAGGTTTAAATGCAATGTCAGTCGTCATCTTCTATCTTCTGTTTTCTTAATTCTTCTTCTTTTATTGTTCTCTTTCCTTGACTTTGTTCATATTCTCTCAGATTCAATAACCCTTTGCGTCTTTTTTTATTTGACTGATTTTTAACTAAAATGACACTCGGATTAGCATATAACATATGTTGGTTTTTATTTTGTTTTTGTAAAAGTACTTAACTATTTAATAAAAATATCCATTAATGTTAATAAAAGTCTTCTTTTTCTATGTGCCTTGTCCTTTCAGGACGTAGGCGATCATGGCTTTCCACGTCTCCCTATTCGTGGTGGCTCTTAACAGGCAGAGGGAGGAAGGGAGGGAGAGAAAGAGAGAATGAACTAAATAAAAAGTGACGGGAAATAAACTAAAACAAACCCTACCTATGCAAAGCCAGCCTCCCCCCCCCCAAAAAAAATGAACCTGGTCTTTACCTTAACAAAAAGTAACAGTACCTATAGAATAAAGAAAATCGAAATTCGAAACCAACTCCAGACAAAGATGTACTAAACAAAACAAGCAAGAATACGTCTATAACCGTTATTCAGAGGCCCACACCAACTGATATCAGCGGACGATTAATTGCTTGATAAATGCAATTGGGAAAACGGTTTGTGATAACTGTTATAGATCGTCGGTGTCTCCATACATATTACGGGTTGTTTGCATATATATCATGGCTTTCCATGTCTCCCTATCCCTGGTGACACGCTTTCTCCTGTTACACCACGAAACCTCCGTTCTGTCATCCATCTGCTCAGACCCTTCAAATATGTTATCCACTGCTTTACCCTGTCTCTTTTTCCCTTTATCTGGCCTGTTAGTATCAAGTTCTCCAAGCCCTTTTTCCTCATAGCATGTCTCAGGAACTTTAGCTGTTTTTTCCTGATTTTTTTTTTTAATCGTTTCACCCAAGCAAGGCATTCCACTGCCACTATTGCGCTTGGGGCTACATAGGGGAAACTAAATAGAAAGGTTGGTAAGATATAGGAAATGTCAGAAGGAGGATGATTGGTGGTTGGGAGGATGGGAAGAGTGTTTGAAAGAATGGAAGTGAGTTAGTGTGTTAGGAGGTGTCTATTGACCTTACATTTAAACTCCTGGAGATTGTAGCCGTCGGGGAAGCAGTCATGTGGAAGGGAATTCCACAGTCGAGAAGTACGAGAAAAGAAACTGTTGGAGTAGAAGTTGCGGTTGATTTTATCGGTTTCACTGTAAAAGGGTGGGATCTAGTTGCTAATCTAGTATCTCGTGCAAATTCGAACCTAGGGGGCACCAGTGATCTAAGTTCATTGGAGCAGAAGCCATGGAAGTATTTATAGAAGAGACACAGGGAAGCCACGTCGCTCCGGTGAGAGAGAGACTGCAGGCGGTCTGCCAAGTCAGTATCGATCACATTACAGACCCTCCGCTGTACCTTGTCGAGATGCCCAAGGAGAATAGCAGGGGCACCCGACCAGATATGGCAACAGTATTCAATGCACGGGCGAATGGTAGATTTATAAATGTGCAGGATAGATTCAGACGGAAAAAACCTCCGGGCCCTGCACAGAGAACCGACTTTCATAGCAGCGGATTTAGCAATGGATTCGATATAGTCATTCCACTTGAGGTCCGCTGAAAGTGTGAGACCAAGGAGGCGTAGTGTTTTACTCTCTAGGAGGCAAGCCTGGTCCATGCTAATGGGAGGTAGGTGCAGTTGTCTATGATGGTTAATTGATAGTAGCTTCGTTTTAGAAGCATTAAAATTTACTAACCATTTCTTACCCCAGTCCACTACGGATTGGAGGTCCTTTCCAAGCTCGGCTGCAAGGTTAGCTTTGTCGCCCACACCAGATTTTTGATCGAGGCGAGAGTAAACTGTGGTGTCATCGGCGTACATACCTACTTGGGATATTATGGTATCGGGGAGATCATTAATGTAGATCAGAAAGAGCGTAGGACCTAGGATATAGCCTTGAGGGACACCCGAGTTCGTATGGTAGCTCTGGGAGGCATGTCCGTTTAATACCACTTTCAATGTGCGGTTAGATAGGAATGACTGGATTAGTTCAAACAATTGTCCAGCTATACCATAGCTCCGCAGTTTGCATAGAAGGCCAGCATGCCAAACTCTGTCGAACGTTTTAGAGATATCCAAGGCGACGGTTCGGGCTTCGCCATTCCTGTCGAGTGCCTGGTATATATACTCGGTGATGGTCGTTAGCATATCGGCAGTAGACCTGGTGAAGCGGAAACCATATTGCTTGTCCGAGAGGAGCCTGTGTTCTGTGAGGTGCTGAACGAGCTCGGCGTTGATAATGGCCTCGAACACTTTGCCAAAGATCGGAAGAAGGCTGATAGGGCGGTAATTTGCGGGGTCCGAGGGTTCTCCAGAGATTTTGAATATAGGAACTACAGAGGAAGATTTCCAACAGGCAGAAAAGCAGGAAGCAGAGAGCAGAGAGGCAGAAGTTGTAGAGCTTAGAAAGGACAGAGGAGAGTTCAGGGGCACATTTCTTTAAGACTATGATTGGGATTCCGTCCCCTCCGCTCGCTTTGTGGGGGTCAAGTTTTGAGATTATCTTAGAGACAAGCGAGAGTGTAATGTGGACGTCATTCAGTTGAGCCTCAGTTCTAGGTGAGAAGACGGGTGTAAAAAACCCAGACGAGTCCAGACTCGAATTGTTCGAGAATCTGCGTGCAAAGCATTCAGCCTTGTCCGCTGAGGAGGTGAGGACCTCAAAATTATTGATGCTCAGTATTAATTTCCTTTTCGTTTCCATCCTTTCCAAAACCTCGTCATTGCTCACATGCTCGATCCGTGATATCCGCAGTATCCTACTGTAGGACCAAATTTCAATTGCTTCAAGTTTTTCCTTCATCTTTGATGATAATGTCCAGCATTCACTGCCATGTTGTAGAACAGACATAATATAGCAATCCAGTACTCTTCTTTTTTTTTCTAGCGAAATTTTCCTCTCTTAATACTCTACTCAGCTTCTGGAACGCGTCCTTTTCCATGCCAGTCCGCCTTCGGATCTCTGTGTCGCACTTTCCGTCTTCTGTTAGAACACTTCCCAGGAATTTAAATTTTTGTGCCTGCTTAATTTTAGTATTCCCCACCTGTATTTGGTATTTTGTGCTGCTCTTTTTGCTAATGACCATACATTCGTTTTTCTTGCAGTTTATTTGTAGTCCTTTGTTGTCACTCTCTTCAGCTACCTTCTGTAGGAGGTCTTGTAGTTTCCTCTCCGTGTCTGCTATCAGCACTGTAACATCTACATACCTTACGTTGTTCAAATTGTGGCCTAGGATGACAAATCCTCGCATAACATCTAGGATCTTCAGAATAGTCTCGCTGTACAAGTTGAATAGATCCGGTGAAAAAACACATCCTTGTTTTACGCCCCTTTCTATCTTTGTATATCTGCTGAATTCGTTACATGTCCGTATGCAGGCAGTTTTCTGCTAGTAGAGATTCTTGATCACTCTTATGTCTTTCCCAAATATGTCGAGGCTGCTGAGCATCTCCATCAATTCCTTGTGGCGTATTTTATCGAACGCTTTTGCATAATCGATAAAACATAAGTACAAGTCCTTCTTCATTTGTATTTCCCTTTTGGAGAACATCCTAATCATAAATATGGCGTTCCTTGTTTCAGTGTCTTTGACGAACCCGCACTGTTCTTGTCCTATTTCTGACCTGATTCTACTTCTCGCTGTATTCATCAGGGTTAATAAAAGTAGTCAGCTTAAATAACCAGGAAATGTAACATTTGATGATTTTCTCGAAAGGGCGATTTGTTGTAATATAATGGCTAGGAAGCTTCACTAATGTCACTACTAATGATTGCGATACAGTGTTTCTCAACGTTTAGAAGCAAGGGCACACCTAGAAGCAAATAAAAATATCACGGCACACTTAGAATTTGTTTGAAAAGGTATGCATGTAAATATTATGAAATAAAAACCATAGATTTTTTGTAGATACACACGCAAATATGAACTTACTTTATTTAAATAATTATTTTCAACTATTTGCGCAACCAATTTAGTGAAAATCCTGTACCTGATGTTTTTTCGCGATTTCTTCAATGTTTGGTCGAATGTGCGATAAGCAGACCCTCGTTCCTTCTTCAGTTGAGCGTAGCCTTTCTCGCTTGTTATATTTTTATGTTATTTAGAGTTGAGAAGCCCAATTCACATAAATAAATAGAAAAATTGCGATAAAACTGATAAAGCTGTTTAGCTAATGTGGGATATTCTTTTTGTCTTGAAATAAAAAATGTATCAATGGGTACCATCGAATGTTTTATTTTGAGCCCTCAAGAAATGGTGGTCAATTCTCCTTTTTCACATAACTGAAGTCCAATATTTAAAGGAACATTTATGAAGTGATTTCGAATCCAATCATACTTTTACTTAATAAGATCGCGCGGCAGACTAGTGTACCGCAGCACAATTTTTTAGAATCACTGTATTAGTAGGATATTTCGATTTTCAAGTATATATGAGATCTTGTGACAAAAGTAAATTAAGCTTACTAAATAACTTTAAAGTTTTCATTAGTTCATAACAAATTCTTAATTGGACGAATTCTAAAGAAATTTTGTGAGAAAGAATAGAATTTATGAGTGATTTTTCCTCTCCGAGTATTGTATTTAAGAAAGAAAGAAAAAAGAAAGAAAGAAATTAAATAAGACAAAAGAGTGAAACAAAAAAGGAGAGTCAGGTAATAAAAACTTGGTCATAACAAACAAAAAACAAGAAAATTGGTTTCATTGTCACTTTTGTTCAAGTGGAAACTATTTGTGTATAAAACAAGTATTTCTTATATTCATACATTTTATAAATTTATTGATTGTTATTTTGTTTGTTTATTCCAGAGACGTCGATCAGAAAACGGGATATGTTACCAAATCGATTCTGTGTATGCCTATATTCATTCGAGGAAAGTAAGTACCTTTTGTTCGAAAACTCTGTACCGAATTGTAAATAAGTTGCTCATTGTTCTTTATGCTGAGGCGCGATGTTTGACCCAGTGTGAGGAAATTAACGAAACAGTTCAGTTACTTATATATTTTATGTTATTTTTATATTAACAACGATATTGGTTAATATAAAATTATTACCATGGAGAATGCCCGTTCAAAGCGGTAACAAGAGAAAAAAACTCTCATTGCTGGCTTTATCTACATTTCGTAAAAACATTAAACTCTATAAAATCGGCTGTTTCCTGACGTGCGCCAGTGGCTTTGTTGGTGAATATTCAACTGCTGCCAAATCAGTTGGGTTTCTGTTCCGGCTTGAGGCAAACGGTTAATCTAGTCGCACTGAAGAGCTGTGATAAAGCGAAATGTCTGCAGATGGTTTATATATATATATATATATATATATATATATATATATATATATATATATCTGTCCTTTTGCTAGGCCGGGTAACCAATTCATGTTGCGGACATCTGCTCAGGCACACGTGTTTGTTCAAAACCCTCCTGTGCCTTATACTGCGACTACGCTTAGCGAAGCAGAGTTTCAATTTCTGGGACAGAGTGTACAATAACACACACACACACACACACACACACACACACACACACACATATGTGTGTGTGTCTGTGTATGTACACATATTTTGAATAAATGGATCTAACAAGATTATATAAATAAAGAACAAATTAGGAAACGTATCTCAATCTAACATGTTTCCCTTTTATTATAGCTTCTTCAAATACCGAGATAAAAAATTAAAAAAATACTTATATACATAATCGTTTAACGTCCTCTCTATTTTCAATGTTATCTCAGTTTCTTTCACTCTCAGTAACACCTTGAGTCTTAGTGAATCTATCGCGTTAATTGGGGTAAAATGATTATATTCACTAAAAGAAGCAATAGTGACATCAGCAAACAACATTGCTTCAAAAGAAATCAGACGTAGAAGAAAAAACGAATGGATGACTGAAGAGATTCTCAACATGATGCAAAGGAGACAGAAAATTATGCCAAGATATGGAATGGAATACAAGAAACTACACAAGGAAATAAGGATCAAATGCAGACAGGCTAAAGAACAACAACAAACGTGCAACATGGCAGTGAATGCTGGACATTATCATCAAAGATGAAGGAAAAACTTGAAGCAACTGAAGTATGGTTCTACAGAAGGATGCTGCGGATATTATGGATCGAACCTGTGAGCAATGATGAGGTTTTGGAAAGGGTGGAAAAGAAAAGGAAATTAATACTGAGCATCAGAAAAAGACAGCTGAAGTTCCTGGGACATGCAATGAGGAAAAAGGGCTTGGAGAACTTGATACTAACAGGCCAGATAGAGGAGAAAAGAGATAGGGGAAAGCAGCGGATAGCATTTGAAGCGCCTAAGCTGGTGGATGACAGAACGGGGGTTGCATGGTGTAACAGGAGAAAGCGTGCTAAGAGCCACCCGGGATAGGGAGATGTGGAAAGCTATGATATATATGCAAACAACCCGTAATATGCATGCAGACACCGACGATCTATGACAGCTATCACAAACGTTTTCCCAATTGCATTTATCAAGCAATTAATCGTCCGATGATGTCAGTTGGTGTGGGCCTCTGAATAACGGTTATAGACGTATTCTTGCTTGTTTTGTTTAGTACATCTTTGTCTGGAGTTGGTTTCGAATTTCGATTTTCTTTATTCTATAGGTACTGTTACTTTTTGTTAAGGTAAAGGCCAGGTTCATTTTTTTTGGGGGGGGGGAGGCTGGCTTTGCATAGGTAGGGTTTGTTTTAGTTTATTTCCCATCACTTTTTATTTTGTTCATTCTCTCTTTCTCTCTTTCCCTCCCTCTATTTGTTTGTCTGTCTGTCTGTTTGTCTGTCTGTCTCTCTCCCTCTCTCTCTCTCTCTCTCTCTCTATATATATATATATATATATATATATATATATAAATTCGAAATTTATGACGAATTGAATTCGCGTCATCGATGATCTTTAATGTTAAAGACCGTTTAAGCGAATTCAATTCAAGGAAATGATCATACGATCATAAATTTCGAATTTTTTATATAAAAAACATATATTGGCTCTGAATCAATTTTAATGTTTAATTCTTAACAATTAATTTTAATAGGATTTCCCTTTTACTTACTTTTATATATATATATAATAAAATAGAATATTCAGTCGTCTTTTGATGTATGAGAGTCCAGCAGCTCAGTTCTTAGAACCAAACAGCCAGCCTACACGCGCTAATCATTTGATTATAGTGCTGAAGGTTTGTGCAGAACCGATCACACGTTTTGGACTAGCCGAATACATAGAACTGGTGTAAAGCATGCCAAAACGCTCCTAAACGTCCCTCCTTAGGCTTTTAATTCAGAGTTGCTCTTCTCCTAGACCAGTGGCCACCTAAGGCTACAGGATCCAGTTTTCCCTGCTATTTTACCCATAGCTTGGAAGGAGAAGAGTAGAATTTCTGCATTTCTGTATTATCCGAATGTAAGTGAATGTAATTAACGCGACTGAAATTCGAGCTCTTTTCTCCGATTCCTCAATTCAGCTAGCTTATCTATTACTCATACATAATCTCACGTCAAATCACACTGAAAACACCAGTTCTCGTTCGATCACCGATGTTAAGCAGCGGTAGGTCAGCCCGGTCAATGCATAAATGGTTGAACCGCTTGAAAACATCAGGTACTGTAGGCAACCTTCTACAACCCGACATATTTTTTTGCCTTTTAATAATCCGGAAAAATTAGTCAGACAATGTGTGCGCGGAGGATGCTTGGTTGGGTGTGTGGGTTGGATGCGCTGTACGAAAGAAATTTAATATTTGTTCTTTGAAATTTTTTATTTGAAAATAATGTACTCACAGTTTCCTTCGAAGTGAACACAGCATACCTCCATTTCCATATTCAATGCTAAATTTGAATTTATTGTCTTCCAGCAGCGTTCTTTATCGCCACATTTTTTGTTATATATTGAATTTTACACATCTCATATAAATTCTTCCAAGTCATGATAAATGCCCTGCATCTGAACAATTTCAATGACGTCGACTTCGAAATTTCCCTTGAGGATAACCTATAAGAATTTATTGTTGCTTTCAGAGTAATCATTGGAACAGTTTGGTTAATAATTTCCAGGAAAATTTCTAAGTTGCCATCATTGAAATTGCACAGATGCAGGGTATGATTCTGGCTATGATTTTACGTATTTATTTTGTATGAATTCTCATCATGCGTTGTGTGTGTTTTTGTTTTTGTTTTTTAACTTCAATTTCGTTTGCTCATTCCTTGTGCATTTTATAACACATGTCTATATAGCCTTCAGAATATAGGCTTTATGTTGGATCGAGCAATATTACTATTAGATTTCTACACACGCACACACCATAGTGTTCCAAAATTAATGCCTTTTATTATATGTGCCAACAGAAGTGGATGCTGGTGGCACGACAACAGAGATTGAAGCTATCCATCAATAATCCATAATGAGAAGATATCTAGAACTTTATGTGCGAGGTTCGATTAAAATTTGATTTTTTACATCTTTGATTATTGTTTTGTAGTGTAAGTGCAATCAGTACAATCGATTTGAGTAAGGAAATACATTAAAATGAAGTAAATTCAGTAGCTGACTGAGCAGCATGTCCGCTTGAGTTGGGCCCTGATAAAGTGAGACCCAATATCAAACAAAAATGCAATAAAAACAAACATAGACAACTCTTTTAATAATAAAAAGAAGAACTTTATAAAGTCCTCCGCACATTATCAGTTACTCAAGTTCAAAGTGAGAGGACATTTTCCAAGCTAAAGATCATAAGGACAGAGTTAATAAGGAGGAGAATTTGGAATCATTCATGTTGCCATCCATTGAAAAGAAATTGTTAAATCAATTGGAGGCAAATTAAATTATTGTCAGATTAGTACAATTGAACAAAAACGATTGCTCGTAAGATTGTGCTTTTGAACTATCTGTTAATGTGTAAATGTTGCAATAAACTATTTTAAAATATCAACCAATTATTTAAATTAAAAAACGATAAAGAAAAGTTTAAATTATAACATTTTGTATTTATATTTAGTATCTATTGTCAGCAATGTGTACAGTACGTGTACACTCTAATTACTAATACTCACTTTTCTCACAGAAATTTGAATTGTACAATTTTTTACCATTTTTTAAAGTTTTATCTATTTGTTATGAAAAATGATCATTGTAGTTGTGGGTGGGTTCACTTTGTCTTTTGGAAACCAATATTTTTAAACCTAATCCATCACAAAGTATAATTGTAAACAATAACGAGAATATTAATCCTATTATTCAAATACGACTCTTAATTCCGTCTAGGAAGTCGGCATATTTAGATGTGCGTAGAACTGAATTTAGTGAAAAAGCCTTCTGAATAAATAGTTTTTCCTATTAGAGGTTTTTATAAATGCAATTCTGTCATAATATTCAAAGTATATTAAATCTACCAGTGCACATGACTAGGGTTTTTTTGTTTT
>JBBBDQ010000534.1:392500-413416 GCA_037127315.1 Ascarosepion bandense | reverse complement strand
ATCTATCTATCTATCTATCTATCTTCGCTTGGTACTACACAGTTTGAAAAGTAAGGCCTGAACTGTCGTGAGGGTTTTTGGGATTAGGATGGAAAATATCCTTCAAAATAGGGCAATTTGCGGCTTGCGGCCCGAATACTTACTGTTTGACACGGGTGTTTTACTCATAAATAACTTATCTTTAGAAATTATTTCCTTTCATTCCGTTCTCCTTGCTAACTCACACTTTCACATAAATAACCACAAAGATAAATATTGATCAAGTACAATGCTTATTTTCTTTCCTTTTATTGAATGTGACGTTTCCAGCATTTAAAACCATTGACAATTTTCCCTAAGGAAGATCATACATGTAAACATCTTTTGCTTCAGTAAAAGGAAACGTTCATCTTTGGAGAAGAAATATATTTTTCTTTTAAAAAATATCTTCATACATCCCATGAATATCGTATTGTCAAAATCATCGAAGCTTAATGAAGATCTTATAACATCTTTCCAGATTTAGAAAACTTTCTAACTCTCTATCATATTTTAAAATCATCTAACATTATCCAGGAAATATTTCAGTTGAGGGTATTACATTTGCTAAATTTTTAACAAAATTATGAAAACCTGAACGGGAATGTTGTGACAATTATCAAAGTCGAGGATACTTGCTTGAAAGAATCAACATATTATTATAACAAACACTCAACTCAGAAAATCAGGCAGAAGGGAAACCGGAGTATGAAAAGAATGAGATGTTAGTTTTATCAACATAAAAACTAATTGTTGTTATTTTGGTGCAAAACCAAAAGTATTGGTACCCAAAGAGGATCGATGTCAATACTCAGTAGTAATAATAATTCAAAGTATTTCGCTAACCAAACCATCACCCATTAAATATATTTTTCTAGACAACTTTCTACAGTTTTCCAGCTCTGAAGGTAGCTGTCATATAGTAATGCTTTGTAGATTCATCTTCAAATTCTTTACTGGCGACATTATTCTTCGACTTTGATAATTTACCGGCCTTCGAAATTTACCGAACTTCGACAATTTAACGGACTTCGATAAGTTTACTAAATATATACGCTATTCTATTGATTTCTTGTTCCTTTACTGATTACAATCAATGCAAAATCACTGATATTTTTAACCATTTCATTTCAAGAAAGACGATAATTCCATTAGGACACAAGGGGTTTCTGGGAGGGAAACAGAACAATAGCACTTTAGTGAGGAGAAAGGAAAATAAGATTTAAAAGATGACATGCGTCAACGACTGGCGTTGCATTTAAAGTTTTTGAAGTTTGTCAGTGACAGGAATGCAAGGAACCGGAAGAGAGTTCCACAAAAGAGAAGTGCGAGAAAAGAAAAATAACTTAAGGTCTTGTTGAGGATGTACTTTGCTTCGATAAATGTGTAAGTTCTATAGCAGGTGATACATCTGAAACTGAACAAAAGAAATGGAATCTCGATTTTACAAGGAAACGGTTCCTGCTAACTGATGATGGTGAAGAATCTTGCAGGTTAAAGAA
Source organism: Ascarosepion bandense (assembly GCA_037127315.1). Taxonomy (NCBI): domain Eukaryota; kingdom Metazoa; phylum Mollusca; class Cephalopoda; order Sepiida; family Sepiidae; genus Ascarosepion; species Ascarosepion bandense. The sequence continues at coordinate 411,896 of JBBBDQ010000534.1, read as the reverse complement.
AAAAGGAATTTATCTATTTTCTTTTAGATTAAATGAGAATTGCAGGTTAATTATATGAGGACATTTTATCACTACGATAACCCGTTTCAGCTACTACACATTTCTAATAAATAAATGCAACCTTGTCAAGATTATGTAGATTAATGGATTAAAATATTAATGTGGTTTATTGGCAAACACAAAATTAATGTTATCGTTGTTGTTAAGTACTATTACACAAACAAAAACACTTTTTGTCTTTCATCATCATCGTCAGCCTGTTGACTGCTTCAGTCGTCAGAGGACACCTAAGCGCAGAAGAAACAGACAACCACCTTCAAGATGATCTGTTGGCAGTGGATTTCAGGAGTTCTGGCATTGTCATGTCAGTCCACTCTTCGATGTTGTTTGAGCAGATTTTGCGTTACCGTTCTCATTTGCACCCGCCTTCAACTGTGCGTAGTATGATAATTCGGCAGAGGCTGTTATGCCGTGAGACGTGGCCAAACCTTGCCACTTTTCGAGGTTTAATAGTGGCGATTAGAGATTTCTGTCGGCCCACGAGACTTTTGATCTTGCCCCGTATATAGTTATTGATTTTGTACTGCCAGTAGGAAATGCAAAGGAAGCTTTCTCAAGGTTCTGTACTCGAACGCCTGGATGCGTTTTCCTGAGTATTCAATTCTCACACCCTTAGAGAAAGACTAATACGACCAACGATTTTTCCATTATCTTTTGCATATTTTAGTTGGGTTTGCTTCTTGTGCAGAAGAGAATATGTCTTTTTTATGCGTCTTGTCCTTTCGGGACGTGGACAATAAGAGTTTCCCACAGTTTTCTGTTCTTTGTAGCACTTAAACACTATTTAAACAAACTGGTTGGTTAGTGCGCTGCTTTCATCTTCCTGTTTTGACTTTAATATGCCCTGTCAGTACCAAATTTTCTAAGCCTATTCCCCTCATTATGTGCCCTAGAAATTTCAACTGTCTATTTCTGATGTTTTTCGTTTTTAACACCTGCCGTATTTTTTAGACTCTTAAAACTCGATTTTAACATAAAATCATTAGAAATGTCCCAATGTTATAGATATTACAGTCCGGTCTAAATTCATAGTAAGGTAATTTATCATTTTTTTCCTTCGAAATGGCTTTTTAGTGGCACAAGACAATTGAAATTCGTAAGACATATTGGGTTGGCGACAAAGATCATTCGGTTTATTAACTAATATTTTTACCTAATAAGCGATCATACATGTTGGCCACCCAGTATAACAAAGAAAATGCGCTTTCTAATGACACAGCATAAACACAGAAAAAAAGCTGCAGAAATTCCTAGACAAGGTAGGAAAGGAAAGCATGAAGAAAGGACTAACCATCAATAGTAAAACGGTAGAATGTATAGTCGTTAGGTAGAAGGACAGCCCAAGATACAAGCTACGAATTAGAGACGTGAAAACGAAGAAAGAAGTGAAACTTAACTATATGGGAGCTGTTGTAATAGACAACGGAAAAATGTGATACGGAAATTCGAAGCCACTTTGGAAAAGTGAAAGATAACTTGAAGCTAAACTTTTGTTTATCTTTAAAAGAAAAGTAACACGAACAAATTCCTTCCTAGAAACAAAGATAAAAGTGCTGAACTGTTATATAATATCAATCTCCCTATATAGATACGAATTCTAGACAGTTCCCTCGCAGATAAAGAGGAAACTGAAAGCAACAGAAATGTAGTTTTACAGAAGGATGTTGACAATAATATGGACAGAAAATGTAAGCAACGATGATGTTTTTAAACACTGGGGACATATAAAAAGAGGAAAGATGGCTTAGAGAATTCGACACTCACAGGATAGCAACAGTGGTAGAGTGAAACAGCGAGTAACTTATTTAACCCTCTAGGGCCATTCGTATCATATTTGATACAGTATTTCCCTATAAGGAAACATTTGGTATTTCCCTATAAGGAAACATTTGGTATTCATTGACTGAGCAGTCAGTACTGCTTTCATTTGAAATTTATAAAATATTTCTCTTAAAAAATTTTTCAGGAAAATATTTCTTTCAAGGCTTGTTTTCATACTGTATCAAATATGATACGAATGGCCCTAGAGGGTTAAGGTGCTTGTGCAAGTGACAAACATTACTGTCGGTGACAAAAACATTTCCTTTTCTGTGGATCTAATGAATACTTTGAGTAAACAAAAATGGAAAACTTTGCATGTTATAGATTGTTATACGCTCAAACTGTATTTGTGTCTTTGTTTCGTTTATATTTCTTTCATAAATTATTGACGTATAAGTTCGATAAACCTTTATTTTGTCTTAGATTTATAATAAGGATTAATATATCATTTATTCTTATGCAATACTTTGATCTGTATTATCTACCCAGCGATGCCCAATCAAATTATTAGAAAATAGGAAGTTTTTCAGTTTTATATACCAAAATCACAAAATACCAAGTATTTTAGATAAAAGAAAAATTGAGATTCTTTGAGTAATGTAATGCATTTACAGAAAATGAAGCATTTCTAGGTTAGAAAAAAACAGACTGAAACTACTTAAAATACATTTTGGATGCTTTCCCTTGTATAAGTTACTTGAACCTAAAATAAAACGTTTTAAGTGTTTTACTTATATTATTTCCTGGCATTTCCCAGTTAAATTAGACATTTTGGCCTATTTTGAGCAAAACAAGACATCATCAACTTAGAACCTGATGTGATGGGGCAAAACGGACTTCATTTTTAGTATTAGCGTTAAAAAATAGCCCAACAACATTTGGATAAAAATATGCTGAGCGGTGATATAGATCTAGAGGCCACGTCCCTAAATAACATTAGGCATTATGTCTAAAAAAACAAACAAACCGGAAAGAGGTAGTTTCCTGCTACCCTCTACTTCTCTTCCCCCTTCTCGTAGTTTATGGAGAGAGCCCGTTGAAAAAACAGTGACACATAAAATGAAAGTCATGAACTTGACAATTCCCATACAATTATCTCTTTAACGAACGCGCCTCATTTTCAATACTAGTAAATAATTTCAGATTAAAAATCAGTTTCAAATATATACCTATGTACATTCATGTATGCATACATATATACATTGGCTGTAATTTCCAGATATTTAGCGTTTTCACTAATATGCCCGTTAATATTTGAACGTTGGCAGTCTGCATCATATAGAAATTATATTTCATGGGGGTGTGCGAATCTTTCCTGCAGAAAACATATTTTCAATTGTGCCTTCAGATTCTGATAAAAGTAAAATAATTTATGTATTTCTTTAGTAATTCGCAATGCATTTTGTAATAAAGCAAATCCCAAAGAAATTTCATAAAATATATTTAAAGTGAAAATAAGTGTATGTACTATTTTTAGTCAAATATCTTACATGCATTTTTATCAAAAATGAATGGTAATGCATTTAAATTATTTATGTAATAACCTTATTTGATTTGATTAGGAATTCATTTCTTCTTGATTTTCAATAATTTTCTCTTGTAATATTAGTTTAGAATCCATTCCTATGAGTCGGAATTTAATATTATCTTAAAATTATTAATAATACATTTATAAGAAAAACCGTATATTTCTGCGTAAAAGCCGATCTTTAGATAAGAAGAGGTAAAAAATATGCCAAATTTTTATGAGTTTATCCTATTCTGTAGTATAAGACGACTGTGGTTTGACTATATAAAGTTAATGCTACTGACTGTATCCTTATGAATACTAAATGAATGAATTAATAAAACCGATTCTTCATCATGTTTTTGTACACACGTCCACTGAAAGGGAAATCATTGTTTTGTTTACGTTTCATCAGAGGATCTTTTGCGAATACCTATTATTATTATTATTATTATTATTATTATTACTATTATTGTTGATACTATATCTAAAGAGTTACAAACAGCCTGGTGTACTAATAGCCATTTACTTATACTTCATCTACAATTACAATACCGCTGGTAACAGAACGGTAAAGTACGATAATAATACATTCCAACGCAATCATAACTCGATGTTCATATTTTCGCAGTTGATCTTGCATGGATACAAGTTGATTTCATTAATATGGAATAATTATCCGTATAGGCAATTTATTATGAAGTTATACTAGTAACTAGTAGGATAGGATAGACATTTTATTACTTATATTATCAATTTATTTTATTTTTAAAATCATTTCACTCCAAGCAAGGTTGGTTGGTTGGTTCGTTTTATGGCATATCAACCTCGGCGGGTCATTTATTGCCAAATAAATTTTATTTATTTATTGCTCGTAATACTTTTTTCTTTCAATAATTTATTGTTGTTTTTTTATATACGTTTTGTGTCTAGTAATACTTTTTTTTTCGAGTATCAAAATTCATTAAGATTTGTTTTTAAGGGCTAGGTCCCCAAGTCCTACCCTGTTACTTAACCCATAACTGAAGGGAAGGGACGGATTAATATATTTCCCAAGGGTACCAGTGCTTAAGTGAATGCAGGGTATTCAACTGGAATTCGAACTCGGCTCACCGATATCCACTGCACCACAACGCACATCCGTCACTAAACTCTTACAGCACCTGGCATTCCCAAGTGGTTACCCATCTAAGTACTGACCAGGCTCAACGTTGCTTAACTCCGTGATCGAGCGAGAACCAGTGTATTCAACGTGATATAGCCGTAAGCCCCAAGCAAGGTGGGAATGCCACTAGTATGCAAGAAGTTACAGAGAGTGGAAGTGGGAGAAAAGAATGAGTATTGGGAGGATTGAGGAAAGGGCAAAAGATGGACAGGATGCAAGAAGATAGAAGATGCCGATTGACGTTGTATTTAAATTTTGAAAATTGTATTTATCCGAGTAGCAAGTAAACGGAAGAGAGTTTCACAGGCGGGAAGTATAACAACAACAACAACAACAAACCGTTGGAGTAAAAGTCGCGGTTGTTGCGAAGAGCAATAAATTGTTAATGTATGGAATATTGTTACTGGATATGAAAAATAGTCTCATTACCTTAAGCTCAACTGTTGAAAATTATGAATGGATCCAGTGTCGCAACCCAGATCATACTCTCCGCCTAGAAAACAAACAAAAAAAGAAAAAAAGAAAAAAAAAAGAAAAAAAAACGAAAAAAAGAAAAAAAAAAACCCAAAAAACAAAAAAAAAACAAAAAAAAAAACAAACAAAAAAAACACGGAGTTATTTTAGGCTAGACTGTTTTATACCCAAGGTATTCGGTGAAGAGTGACAAAAAAAAGGACTACAAATAAACTTTAAGAAAACTGAATGCATGGTCATCAGCAAAAAGTGCAACCCAAAATGCCAAATACAGGTGGAGATACCAGAATCAAACAAGTACAAAATTTAAATATCTAACAGGAGATGGAAAATGCGACACAGAGATCCGAAGGTGAATTGGCATGGCAAAGGACGCGTTCCAGAAGCTGAGTAAAGTACTAACACACAGGAAAAGTTCACTAGAAACAAAGAAAAGAGTGCTGGATTGCTATGAGATGTCAGTCCTTCAATACGGCAGTGAATGCTGGACAATATCATCGAAAATGAGGACAAAACTTGAAGCGGCGGAAATGTAGTTCTACAGAAGGATGCTGCGGATATCGTGGACTGAGCATGCAAGCAACGATGAGGTGCTGGAAAGAATGGCAACAAAAAGGAAATTAATACTGAGCATCAGGAAGAGACAACTGAAGTTCCTGGGACATGCAATAAGGAAGGAGAGCTTGGAGAACCTGATACTGACAGGCCAGATAGAAGGAAAAAGAGACAGAGGACGGCAGCGGATAACATATTTGCAGGGCCTGATCAGGTGGATGATGGAGCGGGGGTTACGAGGTGTGACAGGAGCAAACATACTAAGAGCCACAAGGAATAGAGAGACGTGGAGAAGCATGATCGCCTACGTCCTGAAGGGACAGGGCACACAGAAGAAATGTAAGCCAGTTTATACCTCCAAGTAGAAAAATGGCCAGGCTAAAATAGACATCCGAGGAGACCAGAATATACTCGCTGCTTTTTCATCTATGACGCATATTATATATATATATATATATATATATATATATATATATATGTGTGTGTGTGTGTGTGTGTGTGTGTGTGTGTGATAACCAGTGTTTTACTGGATTATGCAATGTCATGCGTTCGCAGAAATCTTTCGTGATCATTCTTCAGCCTTTAATTTTATCCTGATTCCTTCGTTTGTATATTAGTAGATTGAATCTCTTATTTTTAGAAACACTGACACCTGATTATTGTTGAATTAGAGGGTTTTGCCCCAGGGGACAACCTTTGATCAAAATGAATAGCTGCAATTTTCTCTGTGTTACCGTGAACACACTGATTCAAAAAAGGTATCTATCATATGCATAGATAGCACTCCAAGTTCCAATTAGTTTTTTTTTGTCCTCACCATAGATACCCCTTTTGATCAAAATGAAATATACTTATCGAAGTACCTTGGGTAATGTAGTTTCAGAATATGTATGGTCCTGGGAGGTTTATCCCCAAAAATTATTACCATTTAATAGACTGGGACCATCATATTCGAGTCATAAAATCTAGTCGCTGATAAAAGAGGTATAAACTGGTCTAGTGCGGTATTGTTTTTGGCAAAGTTCTTTTTATATTCAGAGGTATTAGGTTGTTCGTAAAATAAGGTTCGATTTTAGAATAAGCCGTTTGTATTCTAGTATATTATTATAATACTTGAACAAAATACATCATTCATTAATAATAATTAAAGTGTCTTCTTTGTTAGTGTTATATCAATATCTTTCAGAATTTAATTCAAAACACAGTATCAGAGCATGGGATGAAAGATTCTCTGTTTACTGGAGAGTATTGAGCTGGTTTCTGAAAGTTATGCAGTCGAGATACGAATCTTGAAGATCAAAGCGATAGAGGATGTCCATCAGCAACTAACAATCAACATCGACACTAGTCAAACAAAACACACTTTACAGTATCAGAGAAATTTTAAGAATATCGGACCATCTCAAGAAAATTGGCAAGGTGTAGAAACTCGATAAATAGTTCAACATGATGTCAGTAGATGTCAAAGAGTTCGAAATTTTGAAGTGTTTTCGATGTCGCATCTGCAAAATTCAATTGGTTCATTTACAAGAAACAAAACCTTTACCAAAATCGAAAAAAAAATAGGTTCAATCATTTGATCATGAAGAAGGACTCCAAAACTTTTAAAATTCAACATTTTACTAACAAAATATTATGGCGATTATGGTGACTGGCTAGGTTTTCGCCATTAGTGTTATCTATTAGAGCTTCCCTGAATCTAACCAGCGAATCACTACCGAGCTTTATTGCCAACAACTGGATTAAATTCATATTCAGTTAAACAAAATGTGACCCACATTGGTTAATCAATGAAGTCCAATATGTGCTTCATGACAATGCTTGAACGCATTGTCGGGATGACACTACACTACAGTAGTTGTGAACAAAAACTAAGAGGGTTGAGTTATATATATATATATATATATATAAACTTATTTATAAATGGAACTTTGTCTGTGTATGTGTGTCTGTGTGTGTGTATCCGTTACCGATAGACTCCGAAACGGCTAAACCGATTTTCTTGAAAATTTACACAGTTGTAATATAAGCGTCTGCGAGTGTTCTTAGCAAGGTTTTGTGTCGAGGTACCCCCGATAAATATCGAAAATCGATAATCGAAAAAATCGGGTTATAGAATATATAGAGTGGTCCGATTTTAATCAAATTTGATATACTCATACACAAAGACATAAGAAACGATATTCAGAAGTTTCAAGGTTGCAGTTCTTACAATATTGCAGAAAATCGATAATATATATATATATATATATATATATATATATATATATATATATATATATATATAAAGGCAAGATGTTTGTGTGTGTGTATCTGTTTATCTGCCTGTATGTCTGTATTTTTTCAGCCCTTTTATTTTAGTTTTGCTTCGGATTTGGCTCTAAGTAGGTATAATTGTAGTTCTTAGTCTCAACCATGATACCATTTACTCAGAGGATTTATTTAGCCTTCAAATTTCAGTTTAAGATGAAAAAAAATTATTTGATATCGATACCAGGAAATCAAAGTTTGACTTACATCCTTTCATTTTTCTTTCAGTCTACGGTTTCGCTTTAACGGGAAACAACTATTAATTTTTAGTCTTTCGTGCCAACATCCAAAGAGTCTGAGTTCCAGGACCATGGATTAGTTTTAAAGCTTTAATTACACCCGAGCAATGCCGGGCTATACTGCTAGTATATATATACATATATATATATATATATATATATATATATATATTTGGGCATTAAACTTTCTATTAAATATCTTTTCTTGTATATGACGGACAAGGAAAATTTTATTAATGTTTTATTTAGTTTTTCCTGCGTTCTAACATTTTCTGTTTGGTGGCAATGGAAGAATACAAAAATTGTCCATACCGTTCATTTTCTTTGGCGCATTAGGTCACCTTGTTAGTCATTTTGAAAGCGATTTTGTTTTGTTGTTTCTAGGTTGTGTGTTTGTTTTTATTACTAGTAGGAGCGTTTACTTTGAACCTTCGTGTTTTTGGCATGGTTGCAATTCGAGTGAGCGACTTTCTGTTTTTAAAAGCGTTTTTTTTTTTTAATCATTTCACCCCAAGCAAGGCATTCCACTGCCACTATTGCGTTTGGGGCTACATAGGGGGAGGTAAATAGAAAGAGTGGTTAGATATAGGAAATGTCAGAAGTGGGGTGATAGATAGTTGGGTGGGTGGGAAGAGTGTTTGAAAGAATGAAAGTTAGTTTGTTAGGAGGTGCCTATTGACCCTACATTTAAACTCCTGGAGGTTGTAGTCGTCGGAGAAGCAGTCACGCCGTTTCCATTTTGATGGTGGTGGAGGCATATCTGATATACAGGGCCACTTTGACATCGTGATGTTTTCAGCAATGTGATTTACATAAAACTCTAGTGATTTCGAAAATAATTTTTCTTAAGGGCTCTTATATATATATATATATATATATATATATATATATATATATATATATCTTTTATAATCGTTTTACACCAAGAAAAACACAAACTGCCACTGGTGCACAGCGTATTAAAGAGAGAAGAGAGGAAAGAGAGAAAATTAAAAAAAAACGTGAAGGGAATGACGTAATGAGTAAAACACAGGTGGGAGTCAAGGAGATAGAAGACGGCAATTGACGTTGCACCTAAATCTTTAGAGATCGTAGCTATCAGGGAAGCAAACATGGGGAAGGGAGTTCTATAGGCGGAAAGTGCGAGAAAAGAATCTGTTGGGAAAGAGGTGCCTATTTTGACGGTAAAAGAGAGGGACATCTAGTTGCCAATCGAGTTGCACGAGTAAATTCGTGTGGGCGGGGTACCAGGGAATGAGGATCCTCAGAGCAGAAGCCGTGAATATATTATAAACGACAGAGGAAAGTCACATTCCGTCGGTGAGAAAGTGACTGAAGGCGAGCTGCCAAATCGAGACTGATTATATTGCAGATCTTCCTCTGGATTTTGTCGAGAACTCCGAGATTGACTAGGAGTCCCCGACTAGATATGGCAACAATATTCAATGCACGGACGAATGATGGAGTTATAAATGTGAAAGATGGATTCTGATGAGAAAACAGCGACCCAATCTTCTTAGCAGTAGATGTAGTTATTGATTCGATATATACATTCCACTTGAGATCGGCTGAGAGACTGAGGCCGAGCAGTTGCAGTGTATTGCTTTCACGGAGACTAGCGTGATCCATACTGATAGAAGGTAGGAAAGCCTCTCTATGGTGGGTAAAGAAAAGCAGCTTTATTTTGGAAGCATTAAAATTTACGAGCCATTCCTCACCCCAATCCATAATAGATTAGAGGTTTTTTCCAAGCGCAGAAGAGAGGTTTACTTTGTCAATCCTGTCAGATTTCACTCTCTCTAGAGTTTTTAAAAACAGGAACTACAGAGGTAGATTTTCAACATGCAGGGAAACAAGAAGTAGCGAAGCAATAGTTACAGAGTTTGGAGAAGACAGGAGAAAGTTCAGGGACACATTTCTTAAGGCCGATAACTATAATTCCATCACATCTACTTGCTTTATAGGAGTCAAGCTTAGAAATAATGTTAGAGACCAGAGACGGTGTTATAAATACATCACTCAGTTGGGCCTTAGTTCTAAGAGGAAAGTCGGGTGTGTGTACTCCAGATGTGTCAAATGCGGATACGGAAGAGAATTTGCGAGCAAAGCATTCAGTCTTGTCCGCTGATGATGTGAGAATCTCAAAGTTATTGAGTAGTGGAAAGATCGAGGGTTTGCTGTTGTTTAGCACACTTTTGCAGAGCCGTCACTAGTTCTTAAAGCAAAGCTTGCGTCATGTTATACGCTGCTTCATTCTATTAGCAAACAACAGCTTGGAATCATTTAGGACAAGCTTGCATTCATTGCGAGCAGAGACAAAAAAGCGTCTATTATAATTAGACACGTCACTCCGGTAAAGAAGGAAGAAGTAATTCCTCTAGGCAATGGTAGCCGAGCAAGCAAGAGAGAACCAAATGGAAAAATAGGGCTTAAGTCGGAACTTCCTAGCAAGGATGAAAGCATCAATGCCGGCTTCAACCAAGAAGGGACTTCAGAGGCGCAGTCTTCAACAGAGAAACTAAAAACTTTATTCCAAGGGACATCACAAAGGAAGCCACGAAACGTCTCCCATTCCGCTCTTTGATAGCTGCAAGATTTTCTGCTGGTCGAAAGAATGAAGAGCGGAAGGAGATATTAACAGAAACCACAGCATGGTCAGAGTTGCCAAAGAACATAGCTGCATGGTATGGCAAGAGTCAGGAGTAGAAGGGAAGTAAAAATCTAGCAGTGAGGTGACTCCATTAGGGTTATTGGGGAAACGTGCGGGGAAATCCACCACTTTCGCGAGAGGTTCAGTGATTGAAAAGTTCATGGTATGGACACCAGATAGATCTGTGATAGAGTTCTCCAGCCAATTGGCATGGTGGGCATTAACACCTAACGCAAATATATTAGCAAACGTTTGAGAGAAAATAACCATGTCTATATTGTCAGAAATGCTGTCTAGCATGGAACAGTCAGGAGAGGAAGAGGAGCGGTAGAGAAAGAAAAGATAGCTATACGAGTTTAGTAGCGAGATATATAAACACATATAAGAATGGTCTGGAGACTAAAGAAAAAATACCTTAGCTAGAGGGAGATGTTCGCTGACATAAACGCCAAGGCCGTGAATATGGATATTGGAATACTTTCTAAAGAGAGGAAGATAACCAGGGATAGAGAAATCAGTGGAAAAGAGTGAAAGGTTAAGGTCAGTTTCACAGAGAGCTAGGATGTCTGGATACCTTTCGTGGAAGAAAGATTCCACGCTGCAAAAGTTAGTGCATATGCCACGGATGTTTGAGTAAGTAATGATCAAGGATTTAGGTGATTCTTCTTTGGCCGGTTTAGTTTTGTATCTTTGGTTGTGAATTTTCATGTTTTGGGTTATTTTTGGTAAAGAGAGGCCCCGAGTAGTGGTAGAAAACGGTCGTCAGCTGCGACATGTGTAGGAAGAGAACTGGCCTTAGTGTAACCTCAGGGTTGCCAACCGAAGGCATGCACACCCATCCATGCGCATCATGGCACTACAAGAACCCCAATATTATTCAATTATCTGTATATATGTCAGTGTTTGTATGTGTATATGTATGTATATATTTCTGTAAGTGTTTTTTTATAATGACGTTGGAAACTTTTGCATATACCAAGTATTTTCTAAAATAAAAAAAGAAAAACGGAAAAAAGAAAGAATAAAGAGAAAAAAGAAAGAAAATTTAGGACCCCTCTCCTAAAAAAAAGCGAAAACAAATTACACTTTTTTACCGAAAAAAATAACAAAAGAGAGAAAGAAAGAAAGTAGAAAGAAAGAAAGAGAAAAGAAATGGAAAATGGAGAAATGAAATAATCCTCACGCAAGGAAACCCCGTGTATTGCAACCATAGCAGCAGTGGTGTGTCATCAGTATGATAGCCTGACGAAACCCATCCCTCTTCCAGTTGGTTCTAAATTCATAGTTTTTATTTTTCTAGTTTGGTTGGAATCTCAAATCAAGAAAAACAGCTACATTTATGCTTTTTTAAGGGGCATTAGAGTGACGCGTGACTCGAAATCAACATGCCGGATTCACTTTTCGCGCCGTTAAGTGTTACACTCTGCGAGCCTCCATTAAAAGAATAAAAAAGGTGAAGTAGCAGTCATGTGCGAAGTGTTCATATGTATTTATTAAAATAAAGTAGAAAGAAAAAGGGAAGGAAGAAAAATGAAAGAATGAAAGAGATGTAGAAAAAGAAAGAATTATATAAAAGAAAATGAAAAATAACGTAAAGAAAGAGTAAAGAATTTAATGAAAGAAAAACAAAGCACATTGTTTTAAGTGTATAGAGGTGTTTGTCGAGAGACAAACAGAAAGAAAGCGACAAAAACGGAACTCAAAAAGCATTAAAAAAGCAACATGAAAAAAAAGAAAAACAGGACTGTTGGAAGTTAAGGAACATTGCATCTCACGTGGTATTAGAGAGAAGAAAACAAGAGCGTTCGAAGCACTTAAGATTAATTTTTTTATAGAAAGCACGGAAAAAATCGAATGAAAACAAAACCAAAAAAATAATAACAATTCAAAAGAAAATACTGAGATTGATGTATAACTAACGGAGCATCATTGTTCTTCATGATAGCGTGAAGCAGATTAAAAAACAAACGAAAGAAAAGACGGGGAAACGACCCTTTCTATATCCAACACCACATTGGCCATGTCAATATCATGCTCTTTTTTAAACATCAGTGAAAGCCAGCGGGCAAACTAATGGCTTTAGTTCAGAATTATCTAAATCTCGTGTGGGTTCTGCTTTGTTTTGATGTCTTGCGGGGAAATGAAGTTTTATCGGAATTAGGAAACAAAATAAAAAATACAGAAAAAAAGAACAGGCTAAAATGATGACGCCAGAACAAAAGACTACAAAAATAAAGATCAAAATAATTAAAAGAAAAACAGATAAAAAGCGTAGGCTTGTTTGTTTTCAATGAGAAAAATAATAAAAGGATAAAATGAAACATTCATTTAATCTGTTGGTCAAAACAGTTATGAAACATTCTTATTTCATCATGCAATATCTCTACTTGTCATCTTCAACAATTCAAATATCCTTCTCGACTTTTATTCTTTTTAGGATACTTGGTTCTTTCTTTCTTTCTTTGTTATTTCGTTCCCTTTAAATTTTTTGGTCATTTCATTCACTCATTCAAACTTTTCAAATTGGGTTTTTCGTTCTTTTCAGCTTCCTTGGTTCTTTCTCTCTTTTCAAATTTCTTTGTCATTTCTTTATTTTAAAATTCCATAATTATTTCTTTCTTTTATCCTTTTCAAATTTATTGGTATTTTTCTTCTTTCTTTTCATAGCCTATAGTTTTCCTTCCTTCCTTCCTTCCTTCCTTCCTTCCTTCCTTCCTTCCTTCCTTCCTTCCTTCCTTCCTTCCTAAACTTAATTTAGAACAATATAAGGCAAAATAGGAGTAAAAAAACTGCATTACGAAATCATGTTCTTTATTTCATTACATTTGTTTGAACACCGATTTCTAAAGCAGATGGGAAATAAAGCATTATTTCGATCATAAACCTGTATTCGTTATCGACTCAAGGTCACTGATTTAATATTGAGAATCAGTATCTCTAGCAGATACAGAATAAAATTTCAGGTCAGTTTTTTTAAAGATAGGTCTTCTAGAAATTATCTGTTGCCCTAAACCTTTGCTGCAAACATTAAGGTTAATTCCTGATTCTGACACACATTGTGTAATAGGTAATTGTTTATTTGATAGTCAACACTCAGTTGGTAGTAATAAAACAGAATAATATGTCTTTCTTTCTTTCTTTCTTTCTTTCTTTCTTTCTTCTTCAATTATTATTTTTTTCTTTTCTAATTTTTGGTTCTTTCTTTCTTTTTTCGTTTTTCTTTCTTGTTTTTGAAATCGTTGGTTCTTTCATTTTTAATATTTGATTCTTTCTTTTTTCTTTCTTTGTTTATCGTCATTATTTATCTTTCAAAGTCGTTATTCTTTCTGCTTTATCAGATGCCTTCCTTTCTTTCATTCTTGCTTTTTTCAATTATATATTCAATTATATTTCTTTATCAATTTTCTGTCTTGTTTTCTTTCTTATTTGTCTTTCCCTTTTTCGATTATCCTATCTTCGCACATTTCTCTGGACAAAATCACTTTTCATTTTCTTTTGTGTTGCTGTTCAGTATATCTTTATTGAAATAATAAAATTATCCAGTGACCCAGCAGGTTAGTTGGGATGCCGTGCTGGTCTCTTCATGGCACTTCTAAGGGAAATTAATGCACATATCAAGAAGCTTTGGACACCCATTGAGATATCTAACATCTCCCAAGAGGTCTTATGACTATTTGTATAATCAATGCCGCATCAAGTTATCGCACTTTCAACACAGAGGTGGACCAAAACGATATCAAACACGCGTTCCATGACTTTTGGCACGTCAATATATATATATATATATATATATATATATATATATATATATATATATATATATATATATATATATATATAGGTGAAGAGAACCAACATTTTTAAAATTCCGAGATCTCTAGCATTTAATTTTTTTTAAAGTGCTCCATACAATAAATATTGTAGAGCATATGAATATAAATAAATTGCAAATATTGTGTCTGCTTATTTTTAACTAGCAGTATAGCCCGGCGTTGCTCGCGTGTAATGAAAGCTTTAAAACTAATCCATGATCCTGGAGCTCAGACTCTTTGGACGTTGGCACGAAAGACTAAAAAGCAATAGTTGTTTCCAGTTAAAGCAAAACCGTAGACTGAAAGAAAAAGGAATGGATGTAAGTCAAATTTTGATTTCCTGGTATCGATATCAAATTTTCTGTACTATTGTAAGAACTGCAACCTTGAAACTTCTGGATATCGTTTCTTATGTCTTTGTCTATGAGTGTATCAAATTTGATTAAAATCGGACCACTCCTTCTATAACCCGATTTTTTCGATTATTGTTTTTCGATATTTATCGGGGGTACCTCGACACAAAACCTAGCTAAGAACACTCGCAGACGCTTATACTACAACTGTGTAAATTTTCAAGAAAATCAGTTCAGCCGTTTCGGAGTCTATAGATAACGGACAGACACACACGCACACACACACAGAGACAAAGTTCCATTTATAAATAAGTTTAGATTTAATGCGAATTCCACTGAACAATCCGTTTGATGAGCCACATAACGAAACTCATTGTCCGAATTCTGATGAATAGAGCCCGAAGCAGAATCAGACCGGAAAAAGGACAAGAACAGTGCGGTTTTGTCAAGCCCACTGGAACAAGGAATGCGATATTTATACTTAGGATGCTATCAGAAAGGGCGATACAAATGAAAAAGAAAGTTTACCTGGGTTTTGTAGTCTATGCCAAGGCGTTCGACAAAGTAAGCCATAAGGAATTGATAAAGATGCTCAGCAACCTCAACATATTTGACAAAGACATCGGAGTAATCAAGAACCACTACAAACCGCCTGCATACGGACGGAAAACGAATTTAGCAGATATACAAAGATGGAAAGGCGTGTAAGACAAGGATGTGTCTTTTCACCGGATCTATTCAAGTGTGTTGATAGCTGACACGGAAAGAAAACTACAAGACCACCTAAAAAAGGTAGATGAAGAAAGTCGAAAGAAAGGACTACAAATAAATTACAAGAAAACTGAATGTATGGTCATCACCAAACGAAGGAGTACAAAATGCCAATTACAGGTTACGGATACTAAAATCAAGCAACTACAAAACTTTAAGTATTTGGAAAGTGTTCTAATGCAAGACAGAAAGTGCAACACCGAGATTGGAACAAAACCTAGAGGATGAATTCTAGTTTATTGGATGAATACCCACTCTAATATATATATATGGAGTTTATCATTCATTTTCCATTATTTAACCTTATCAGACAACGTATTCACGTCACAAGTTCTCGTTGTAGAGTATTATGGGAGTTTATAAAAATGTTCCCACAATATCTATGCAACGCTGTAATTTTCTGAACCGGGTTTTAGACTCTGAATTAGATTCATTAACAATTTTTTGCCGTGTAAAATGATATCCTTTTCATCATGAAGATATGGACTTATAGATGCCATTACTTATTAAAGAGCTTTATTTTATTTAATAAGCTCGGTAAAGAGTAAAGTAAAGTTATATTATGTTGTAGCGACATCTTCGTCGCCAAGTTGTTATTATTGTGGCCTGTTTGGGCCTGGAAGTAAGATAGGGAAATAAGAAGATAGTTTCAAACAGTGTATTAGAATAACAGAACATATATACAAACAAAAGTGTTAGTAATCAACACAAAAGAAGTGTAAGTCCGAGCGATATATTTACGCTGCGTTTCAAATGTCTCACAACTGCATCTCGGAAGTCACGTAGGTTATTTTTATTGACGGAGGAAGAATCCATTCCACTGTAAAGGGGCACCATAACATATTTGCAGTTCTGATATAAAAAATCAGCATCCATTGACCGAGCAGCCACTCTTTTCTTCATCGGACTGAAAAAAGTATAGTGGCTGCCCTCGGGCGAATAAACTACATTTTATCGCACAATTTGTGCAATAAGAATTTTGCTGTTTCGTTCTTGCTGGAAATTTGCTTAAGTAGTTCCCGTTTTTAAGAACTTTGTGCCTGAGTGAAAAGCTGCAGATTTTAAGGTTCCCTAAAAATGGTGAACCGTAGAGATGAAACATTGCAATTAATTAAATTTGAAAGATTTGTTTTATTAAGGGACTGGAAATTTTTTTAGGTTGGAATTTGAACTGAATAATTTTAGTATACCAAGGTATATTGTAGTTAAGAAAACCAACTAGTATTTTTGTGAACCGTTTATTTTAGTAAATTAAATTTTCATTTTTAAGTTATATTGGAGCAAAATTTATAAATGAAACATTATAATTAAGTAAATTTTAAGGAAAATATTTTCAATGTTTACATAAAATAGTTAATTCATCTCGCCGGTTCAATAGTTCACCAATTTTAGGGAACCTTAAAATCTGCAGCTTTTCACTCAGATATAAAAGGCAGATGTTGTAGAATGACTTACAGATTCTTGTTTTGTCTAGAATTTTCCATTTTACTTTGGGGCTTTTGTCTGTGTCCTTTAACTTCCAAAATACGCAGAAAGGGATGTTTGGTTTCGGTACGTGTTGCTTTTAAAGGAAGTTAATTACATATATCAATGTTATTTAAAAGTGTTCTTAGTAGATCTGATGTAAACTTTTTTAATAGTTGGGCTTTCATTTGATATTATAATACATTAGAACACAATAGAGTTTGTTTCATACCTATTTTCCAGTGGGCAATTTTTAGTATATATATATATATATATCAGCAGTATAGCCCGGCGTTACTTGGGTCTTTTTAGTGGTTATGTTGAAATGGTAAGGTCAAGTGCTTTTTCAAAAAGCTTCAGTATGAGGTTGTTGTGACGCGTAAGTTAAAAAAAGGGGGAAGTATTGGTTTTGTTGTATTTGCAAAATGAAATCGAGCACTTTACGATAAAAACCGGCTTACCAAAACACCTTTTATCAGTAAACCTAATGACAAATGACCCCTCAATCTTGACGCTAATATTAACGCAATTCAACACTATATATATATATATATATATATATATATATATATATATATATATATATATATATAAACAAATGGATGGAGGTACAAAATTAGTCAGTCAGTTAAGTGCCATACGTGAAACACGATTGGGCGATCATGTCTCGAAAGAGACATGACTGACTGGGCAGAAGATTATCCCGCAGTAGATTGCCATTGCTTTCTGCAGTAGATTGGTTGCCGACCAAGGCTATAGAACCCAAGCTGTCCTGTTATTTAACCCATAACTGGAAGGAAGAGACGGATTAATACATTTCCCAAGGGTATTTGCGCGTAAGTGAATGCAATGAATTCAACTGGAATTCGAACTCAGCTCCCCGATTTCTCGTTCCGAGCCGATATCTACTGGACCACAGTACTTAAAAAACAAGGCATTTATTTTCTTCTCGTTCTTTTTCTTTTTTCTTCTTCTTTTTCAACTTCTTCTTTGTCTTCTTCTTCTTCGTCTTCGTCAACTTCCTCTTCGTCTTCCTCTCTCTTATTCTTTTTCTTCTTTTTTTCTTCTTCTTCTTGAAATTATCCTGCCTATCCCCATTCACAACAATGCAGCTGACATTGAATTAACGTTTCTGCGCAAACGACGTTCGCTTTCACTTTCAGTCTTCTCAGCTTTTTTTTGCATCGCCATCTTTGTTTACTTGAACGTAATGTTGAACGTCAGTTTCTTGAGCTCACACAGCTGCCGTAGACGCAGCCTTTTGGCTCAGCCGCCGATCACAGTTACAGGGTGAATACGGGTCGGCTAATTTTAAATTTTAGATCTTTGGGGGTTCTTTGTCAATTTTGTAGGCTTATTTGACAGATTCTTTTGGGTTTTTAGCACAAATTTTAGTAATCTCTGGCCATTTGTCGATTTTTAAGGGCCTTTTCGAGTATTTTATGACACTGTTCCCGTCCAAAATTTTGGTGAGCTTTTTAGTGCCTTTTTTACTTTTTTACGTCATTTCACAGGCTCGCTGCAACAGCCTGTATGAATTGTCACCTATTTTCTTCGTTTTTCCATTGTTTTTAACTAATTTTCAATTAATTTTTAAAAAGTTTTTTACGGTTTTTGCTGATTTCTTTTAGTTTTTAAAGGTTCGTATACACCGTGGTCTCTTTTCACTCTTTGCAATTCTCGCAGTTGTCAAATAAGTTGCGTCTCTGTGAAGACGAAGATTATGTTGAACTTCATTCGCTGAAACTCACGTGGCAGCTGTAGTTGTAGCATTTCTGCTACGACAAAGTTCAGGCTGGGCATCATTCTGTGAAGCTCTTTTGGCAGCAATAGCTGCAGCAATTCTATTCAGACGAAACTCACGTTAGCCTCATTCTTTGAAGCTCACGCAGCTCCCATGGCAGTAGCGTTTCTGCTCAAACGATGTTTACGTTAAACGTCATTCTCTAAACCTCGTGCATCTGCTTTCGCCTTTGCCTTCGTTGATAACCTTAGTTGATGTTCTTCGTTAATTCCTGAAGCACTGGAGGCTGCATATTAGGAAGCATTTATGAATTGTCTAAATGAACACTCATTATTTTCAATTGAATATGCAGATACAAAATTATTCTAATCTTTTAAACAATGGAGGAAATATGCAGATACAAAATTATTCTAAACTTTTAAACAATCGAGGAATTTCTAGTTTGTTGGCTCAAACAACTCTCGTCAGTGA
>JBBBDQ010000534.1:260000-387500 GCA_037127315.1 Ascarosepion bandense | reverse complement strand
ATTTCTCGTGATATTGTATTTCCTTTTATTGTATCTCTTTGTCCTTTCTTTTTCTCTTCTTGCTTTCCATTCAGTTTTTCTGTTTCCACTTTTTCTCTTTTTTCTTTTTTCTCTTTACATTAATCAATCGTCTATCTTTTCTTTATCCTTGCTTTTCTCTTTCTTTGAGTTTTTTTTCGAATGAGCGAGAAATTTTCGTAAATAACCGTTACAAATGTCTGTTCTAATATGGACATATGAGCGTCTACGTAAAATAAAATAAAATGAACTTTTGTGGGGGTGGGTGGGATATTTTGAGGATCAACTGTCGTACCATTTTGGTCTGACGAGCCACGATAATAACATCAGGACGCGGTGAAATATGTATTACCCATTGTAATAATCTAAAATCTTTTATATATATATATGTTTATAGCCATGTATGATGTGTGTTACGTTTGGTAAGCTAAAGGCAAAGATAATGAGATATATATATATAGTATGTGGTCATCTCAGATGAAGGCAGTTGGTTTTATTAAATGGGTTAAATTATGTTTTGTGACTAACGATCTCTTGAGGACCATCCAATATTTTAAGAAAGTCTGTGCTACTTTATTATAAATACCTGGAACGGATCATGGGTTAAAAAGTACACAGTGTAACATTAAGATATTTATTACTATATGCTTATAATTTACACGGTTCCTGTTCGTATGAAAGAAAACATTTTCGGAATATAAAATACTAAGACGATGACGATTTGCTTAGATTTCCCACCTGTGTTTGAGTTTTAATACTGGCTGCAACAAAAATAAATATGGGCAAAAGTAATAAGGTATGACCTTAGTGTATATATATATATATATATATATATATATATATATACAATAATAATAATAACTAAATAGACTCTGTAAGTATGTCGGTCGTAAATTTATACTAAAATAAACCTCCGAAAAAACCATTAACAAACAGAACCTAAATCCGTTACAATCCGGTGTACTAAGACGTCGGATAAATGGGGAGAAAAAAAAGAAACCCGCGGAACAAGAACAAAACATTCAATACTCCGCAGTAAAGAAAAACCCCCAAACGGAACCAAACACAAGAAAAAGTGCTCAATACAAAGTACGAAAGAAAAGATACAATAGTAGAGCAAAAACACACAAAAATCTATAGTGAGCCAAAACCTACCGCGGTTTCACACTACTGATCGTCAGGGCAAAGGCTTTTGACCTGACGATCCGTAGTGTGAAACCGCGGTAGGTTTTGGCTCACTATAGATTTTTGTGTGTATATATATATATATATATATATATATATATATATATATATATTGTTGAATTGTGGTGATGTCTAGTGATGTCTAGTGCCCTGATTGATTTTGTCAGTGGTTTACTGATAAAAGATAATTTGGCAAACATGTTTTTTGTCGTAAAGTGCTGGATATCGATAGAGCGCCAGTAGAATTTGAAGTTTCGTGAGTACACCACTATGATGTCATCAATCCTCATGACTACTCGGTTAAGTGAAAATTTCTCCACATTAATCCTTCTCCCCTTTCTTTCTCTCTCTCTCTCTCTCTCTCTCTCTCTATATATATATATATATATATATATATATATATATATATATACTGGTGGCATCCTACCAGTTCGAGCGAACTGATTCTTAAAATTATAAAAGCTTAGCAAACCTGTTGTTGGATTATTCGAATATAATATCACGTATTAATCGCCGATATATAACAGTTACAAATATAATTAATAGCATTGGTGTGGAGACTAGAAGAGAGTTTTTTTGTGAAGAACATAATTTATTCTGGCAAAAGAAATCGTTTTGAAGTTAAAAATGAGATAAATAAATAGTCATAAATTTGGTAGATCTTTCATTGAATCTTTCGGACTGCTGCGATTCAGTTCGAGTGTGGTTAAGAAATCATTATACAGCTGATGACACTAGAGTCAAAAAGCATCATACTTTTGAGTAAAAATATGAGGAGAATAGAATTTCAATCTACAAATAGCTTAATAACTAAATGTTTTATATAAATTATCAAAATGGTTTAATTCTTTTTGATATAAAGTAATTTGTTTCCATTCTTAGATTGAAAAGAAAATATGCAGAATAGATTCGTAAAGAATACCTGACTTTATAGAACCGGTTTCTGAAAATTTTGAATACCATTAATATATATATATATATATGTATATATATATATATATATATATATATATATATATATATATATATACACACACACACACACACACACACACACACACACACACACACACACACACACACACACATATATATATATATCAGTTAAGTGCTATACCTGATTCATGCACGGTAGATTGGTTGCTGATCAAGGCTACAAAACACAATTTATCCTGCTATTTAATTCATGGCTGGAGGGAGAAAAGACGGATTAATACTTTTTCAAGTGCTATTTGCGCGTAAGTGACTGCATCGAATTCAACTGGAATGCCAACACGGTGCTCCGATTTCTCTTTCCGAGTCGATATCCACTGCACCACAATATAGCCGACGCTAATAGTTGTGCAGACGGTTTGAACAGACTGGATTTGTTTGAATTGCTGATCATGCTATATTATTTGTTCTCTCTCAACAAATGCAGCTAAGATTTTATCAGCTTTATTGCAATATAAACCGTAGACTGGCGTTAAACAAAGACCACTATGCTTGAACAGGCGTCTGGAAAACATATTGGCTGGACACGCTAGTAGAAGCGAGTGTATTGATAATGAGTATCTGGCTCATATATATGTCGAAGAAAAAGTGTGTGAAAAGTGTGAATGATTTGTTATTTTTTAGTGACTGTCGAGTGATTGTAATTTCTTGGTCAAGACTAAAAAGAAAAAAGAGAAAAACAAAGAAAAGGTAAACCACCAAGTGAAATAACCTTCCTCTGTCCATTCACCCCTGGTCCAACCTCGTCTACTATCATTGTTTTGACATAGAAAATATACTTCGAATAATACTTTCAAGAAAATGGTGAAATATATGTGCTGAATTAGTGTTCCTTTACGCTAGGATTCGTTAACAGCAGGATTCCGCAATACATCAGGTTCGTGTACACTTTTAAAATTTCCGGCAATATTGGTAGCATCTAGTCAATAAATATACTTCGCTCCTAGATTAAATATTTTTTACTAGCACATACACAAGCTTACCTGTCGAAATAGTTTTATAGTCATAGCCTTATAAATATATTTGTTTTTACATAAACACCGGCATTCAAACATTGCTTCATAGTATGAATCTGACATTTTAATTTGAAACATTCCGGTTTAAAAATATTCAGCTTCAAGTTATCTGTGCCAATTAGAAAGTGGCAGACAGAATATTTGCCAATTACTTAATTAAGTGGATGATATTTCTAATTGCTAATTAACTACCGTTTAAGGATAAGTTATAGATTTTATAAGCCGGTGAGGGTAATGTGAAAAGAGAGTATAGACAAAGCAGTTGAAATTTTTTTCCTTACTTATTGACTATAGACGATTCTGCTCCCCAAAGATAACAACAGCACCATAAGAGGCCGGAACAAATATTTTGCTTTCGCATTCATGATATTACAAAAGAAATTGTAAGTCTTTACAATGCTATAGGTTAAACAGTATCTGTTTATAACCTTGATTATAAAACGTATAAAAAAGCCAACTCAGTTAAAAAATTCAGTCGGGTTGAGAGCTAACAATCCTACCCCTTAAAAATACATACAAGCTACAAAAACCACAACCGTAAGACATATTTACATTAGTTATATTGTTCGGACTGTTTTCCTCATCTTTACATATTCACAACGTTTCGGTAGTTGTACGCTCCGGTCTTCTTCAGGCGATTAGAATTTTGAACCGAACCCTTTAATTCGATAACTGAGGGATATTGTTCTCGTTCCATGAGTCATGATACTTCCTGATGACTTAGTTAACTCTCTTTAACCCAACTCTAAGTTTTTGTTTATTAATGCTGTAGCCAGGTATTGAACGCACAACTCTTTAAATCAAATCACTGGATCTAACAAATGTTTTTTATTCACTCGGCTAAAGGTGGTTGAAGACACATGTCCTAGCAAAGAAGGTCGGAGTGTACAACGACGGAAACGTCGTGAACATGGCAACAATGATGAGGACAACAATGTGCTGAATTAGTGTTCCTTAACGCTAGGATTCGTTAACAGCAGGATTCCTTAATACATCAGGTTCGTGTACACTTTTAAAATTTCCAGCAATATTGGTAGCATCTAGTCAATAAATATACTTCACTCCTAGATTAAATATTTATTCTAATATATATAATATTTATTTAGTGATTTATTGAAAGAGGTTGTTGTATAAGCGGTCAGAGAAAGGGGTAAGAGACGCAGTTTACGAGGATATGTGGTTAACTTGGACAGGATAAGATTGTTAAAAGTGTACACGAACCTGATGTATTGCAGAATCTTGCTGTTAACGAATCCTAGCGTTAAGGAACACTAATTCAGCATATATATTTCACCATTACAATACTTCGTCCAAGAAGTATAGACATACAAAACATATGACCGTATAGGTTAGTGATTATCAACCTGAGCAATTAGGCTCAAAAGTAGACATGGTATCTTTTAAAAATTGGCTTGGATTTGGCCCAAGAAAAATAAGAGTGCTTTGAAATTCTATTCTTTTTCCACTGACACAATATAATGAAAAAACAAAAAAAAAACAAAAACAAAAAACAACAAAAAACAAAACAAAACAAAAAAAACAAACAAAACAAACTTTACTTTATTTTTAAAGTCAAATAATTCAGAAATTATTTAAATAGAATTTTCGATATTTTCTTCTCATAATAAGTATATTTCTAAATTGATTTGAAACATTTTTGTCGTATCACTTGGTGTGAGAAAGATTCCGTGTTCATTTAATTTATTTGAGGCCTGCATTTTTTATGCATTTAATCTGAGTTATTGAGTTACAATATAACAGAACTAACGAATAAACATTTTATCTTAGTTTTTGAAAGCATTACTTTATCTGACTTATGCCAGCACTGTTAATCCACACTTCAACGATTAGTTATTTATGATTTATCAAACTTTTTTTTTTTACTGCTAATGCGCGTTTTAGATTTTATCGTTTAATATGGTTAAAATTATATTTAATTGCTCCAATCATTTTACTAAGGATTTATATTTCCTGCTACATTTTGCTTTTGTAAATAAAATGTTCCCTGTTACATGGAGTTTCTATTTGTGCTTACGTAGGCTTGAAGTTAATGAGCCACAAGTATAAAAAGTTTAGAAAACCCTGCTATAAACCACTTGAAGCCTTTAGCATTAACAACATTCCATTCACATACTTTGCTATTTAACAAACACATACAACCAGAGATAATGTCAATGGTTTCATCAAATATTAATGAAAGAAATGGATGTCTTTTTAATTTCATATGAAATATTTTTTTATTATTTAATTTCATACAAGAAAAATTCTATGCGTTCGTTTTGTATTAAATTGTATATTATGTTAGAATAATTCAAAATTTATACTGCTAGCAAAAGAAAAGGAACTGAACAAGGCAACAAACAATGTAGGAAAGTGCGTGTCTTCTCGCCGGGTTAGTACAGCTTTACCGCGAAATTATCATCAGGGAACTGGCAATCCTACCAAGATGTATGATAAGTCGGCATAATCTTAACAACGTAAAATACATAGATATCACTGACAGTCACAAAAAGAAAACTTTAAGACCTCCGAGACAAAGTAGTAAAGGAAAGCGCGAAGAAAAGGAATATTAATTAGAATAGAACTTAAAGTTAAATTTAGCAACAACATTTCAACAGTAAAAGGATGAGACCTATCTGCCAATCTAGTGCTACGTTTAAATTCAATGTACGAACGAGAAAAGCTAATCAGATCAATTACCGTGAAAATATTTATAGAAAAACACAGGAAAGCTATGTTAAGTTTGTAGAGAAGTAATTGAATTACTTAATTCTGCAGGAAAAATGGTTGGTTCCATGTACCGATCCGATAAATAACGGACTCGCCTTACTATCTTCTACCTTTACAAGTGCTAGATCAGACCAAAAAAGAAGTATTGCTGCTAAATCCGCGATAGTGCTACCCACCTTGCGGTCTTTATAGGGTTCAAAAGTGTTTACACGGCAATTTAGGTAATAGATTATTTTCCAACCAGAGATCTATATTCCAGTTGAGCTATATTCCTTGGTTCCACCAATTCTAATTTTCACAGTCAAAACCTGCCACGTACACTTTAGCAATTAATCTAATAGTGAGAAAGAATTTCAATGAGAAAAGATTTTCACACAAAGTGCTATCTTGTGGAATTGAGTCCCAAGAGGATGCTTCCCTTCCGACTATAATCCTAACCTGTCCAAGTTAACCGATATCTTCCCCACATATCCTCGTAAACTGCGTCTCTTACCTCTTTCTCTGACCGCTTATACAACAACCTCTTTCAGTAAACCACTACCTCGTGTTGCTCTTGCGCCTTGTATGGGATGAACTTTAGTAA
Source organism: Ascarosepion bandense (assembly GCA_037127315.1). Taxonomy (NCBI): domain Eukaryota; kingdom Metazoa; phylum Mollusca; class Cephalopoda; order Sepiida; family Sepiidae; genus Ascarosepion; species Ascarosepion bandense. The sequence goes on along the minus strand of JBBBDQ010000534.1, from coordinate 380,975 downwards.
AAATATAGTAGCCTTATAAATTCTTTCTTTTTTTTATAAATACTACAATGTATCAGTATTTCTTTTTCCTTTTTATTAGCTGATTATGCTGGCTGACACGAACCCCTTTTTGATCCGCACTTGTATTAATAAACATCACTGAATGCAAATCTCTTTCTGATAGGTTACGCTTTTGTACTGCCTTTACAGATGGGTTGGTAGTATGACGGTTAGCGGTACGGAAAAGCGAAATCGCCGAGTTTGAATTCAGGCTGAATTCGTTACGTTCTCTTTCAGACAGATACACTTGGGGAAGTTATTAATCTAGCTCTTCGCCATTCCACTAGATACGGCTTATATAATAAGTTTGAATAGGCTTCCTTGTCTTATTTCTAGCAGGAGGAAAACTGAGCTCAATGCCATTATAAAAAAGGCTTCGATAATCAATCTATATTGCCTTAGACACGCCACTGCTTCTATAGCTGCAATAAAAATACTGTCTATAAAACGCCCAATCATTCATGATATATTTTACAAATGAGGATATAGGAAGGTTGGGTCATTGTGTCGGGCCAGGAAGTTTTTCTCGTCGAATCTATTTTGCACATTTATAAATCTACCATTTGCCCGTGCATTGAACACTGTTGCCATATCTGGTCGGGTGACTCCTGTTTTTCATATTGAGATTCGTGACAAAATCTAGAAAAAGATCTGCAATATAATCGACTCTAACTTGGCAGCCCGCCTTCAGTCACTTTCACACCAACGTGATATGGCTTCCCACTGTCTTTTCTACAACTATGTTTATGGCAAATTCTCTGACAAGCTTTTTTTTCCTGGTTCCCGAACACATGTCGCGTGCTACTAAATTGCCATCAAGATCCCACCCTTATACCATCGAAATAGGTAAATGTAGCCGCTTCTTCTACTCTATCAGATTTTTTTTTGGCACTTCACGTTTGTGGATTTCCCTTCCGTGTGCTTGTTTTCCTGTGCGCTACACTCTCCAAAATTTTAAAAGCAACATAAATTGTCATTTTCTGTCTTCTTGATTCCCATCTTTCCCTTGGTAACCAGCGGCGGTTCTGCTTTGCCTGGTGTGAAAGGATTATAAAAAAAAAAGAAAAAGAAAAATAGAAAAATATTCCATGCATTTCTATCGCTTTAAAATATTCCTAGAAGACATGTCTTTGCACAGGAAAACATGCAGCACGCACCTAACTTTGATTTTGAAATACACACACACACACACACACACTCACACACACACACACACACACAATATATATATATATATATATATATATATATATATATTGTTCCTCACCGTTCAACATAACTATTACAAGCAAAATGTATATTCATTATCATAATAAACTTTAGCAATGTTATTATACATCGAGCCCGGACTTATTACCACCACCACCCAATATGTGTGCACTAATTTATATATATATATAATTAAATATAAGAGACACTGAATGTCTATTTTGTTTAATCATGAGCCGTTCTAAACATCGTATTTTGTCTTTAATTTCAGGTGAAAATAAGGACAAAAATTCTCCAACATTTGGATAATTCTTTATTTTCCATAATCGCACACGTATACATGCATATGAAAACATACACACATATATATGTCTATATAAATGCACCCACATATATCTATATGAAACACACACACACACACACACACACACACACACACACACACACACACACACACACACACATATATATATATATATGATTATCAACATCCAGAGACGGCAATCTGTTTCATCCTAAATGCCATGAGTGTTGTGTTTTTACTCTGTTGTTTATATTTGCTGGTTTATGGTGCATTATGGGTAGGTCTATTGAATTATTCCATAGGCTAAACTATTGCCCGGTTTGACACTCCACCCACGTCTATTCAACAGGTGTAGAGGCTCATCCCTTGTTCCCTGTTTAGGATGTGGTTTCCGGCTTTCTTATTTCCAATCTTTTCACTCTTACGTAGCCCCCTGCACATCAGTGGCGTTACCGCCTTGCTCGGGGTGATATGATTAAAAAAAAAATTATTGAGTGGGCGGTAAAGGTTATGTTTCAAATTATTCTAGGAGGTATCGCCCGGTTCACACTCCACCCACGTCTATTGAACAGGTGAAGAGGCTCATCCCTTGTTTCCTGTTTAGGTTGTGGTTTCCGGTTTCTCTCTTTTCCAATCTTTTCACTCTTACGTAGCCCCCTGCGCATCAGTGGCGTTTTCGCCTTGCTTGGGGTGATATGATTAAAAAGAAAAATTGAGTAGAATCCAAATATATATATGTACATAGGCTCTATCATTGATATAGAGAACTTTAACCCATAAATATAGCATATATTTAACTTTTTGGGCACCTTCGCCGAGAGCTAATGAAACTAATATGGGACAGGCAGGACATGTCATAGCAGCTGCAGGGGAAACTTTATGACAAGGAAAAATTTATAAATAAACTAAGATTTTATGACATCTTTTCTTGTCACAAAATCTAGTTATTGAGCCTCCTTCGAAAATTGATATTTTTCACCCCAAGCTACTAAAACGCCTGCTGTCACTAAGAATGAAAGAAAATTAGAAGATCTTATTGGGGAGAAAGAGCAGGATTGAAGAAGGCAGAAGATAAGGATTGACGTTGCATTTAAATCTAAAATTTTAATGATCATCGGTAGCAGGGAAGCAAGAAATCTGAAGAGATTTCCCCGAGCGAGAAAAGAAACTATTGCAACAGACCTTACGGTTAAATTTAGATATTTCAACAGTAAAAACAAGAAATTGCCAATCTAGTCAGTCAGTCAGTCAGTGAAATGCCATATGCGATCTTGTCTCGCAAGAGACATGACTGACTGGGCAGAAGATTACCCCGACGTAAGTTGCCATTGCTTTCTGCGATAGACTGGTTGCCAGCCAATTTATAGAATCCAATCTGTCCTATTATTTAACCCATAACTGGAGGAAAGAGACGGATTAATACGTTTCCTAAGGGTATTTGTGCGTAAGTGAATGCAAGGAATTCAACTGGAATTCGAACTCAGCTCCCCGATTTGTCGTTCTGAGCCGAAATTCACTGCACCCCAACGCCAATCTAGTAATACGCTTAAATTCTTGCGCTTAAGGTAAAACAAATATATTAGCAAAACTAGTAAATTAAAAACCTAAAAACCACCTTTAAATAAAATTGTGTACTAAAATTCTCACGTGAACATAGTGCCAACAATAAAATTCTATTCCTCGATGTTTATGTAGATCTTCACAATAATGTATTTAACACTTCCTGGCCGGTGTAGTCAGAATATGAACTTTCCGTTCATGCGACTCGTGTCCGAATCTACCAGAGTCAATATATTTCGAAAACCTTATCGGTATAAGAGAAGCAATCCTGAATTGCCTGAAAACCTACCACTGGTTTAACCAAGGGAAATTGGGTAGTTCAATATGCGGTTCAGTATTTTTGTTATCAATTTTGATAACCAATCCTCATGTCCTAATTTTTTAGACGGTTAATATTCCATCCTATGATCATAATTTAATAAGATGGTACCTCAGCGTTGTGATCTATTCGTTGTATGCGTAGGAATTCATTTTTTAAAAAATAAATTGATAATAAAGGCTAGTGATTTGTCTGCAACCGAAAACTTCTTCCGTGTAAAAATTTGTGATTTTTCTTTTCTGCACATATTATTGGTAACGTCTTTTTTTCGATCTGGCTCTAGTTTTTTTTCTCTGCTGATAGTAGCGAACGCGAACCATGTGCGACGGCTTTCATGTGCCGTCAACATATTAATGGAGAATTACTGCTCCTATACCATAATCACTAATATATAAAACCAATACAATTTCTGATTTTGTATTGTAGTGCGCTATATTATATATTATATTTTATTTCTTCAAAATACTTATCAATCCAGTTACACTTTATACATTTTAAGCAAGTTGTTCAGTAGAGTTTTCAAATTGTGCATTTTAGGTATATAAATTTGATGATAGTTTGTTAGTGCCAGAGAATGCTTGGAACGTAACGTTTGTTGGGGAAGGCATATTCTTAATTGCACTTGCCCTCAACGGATTCGGTTGACGACCATTTTTGTGAGCAATTTTCCCTAGGTACTTGATTTTAGGCAAAAACCATTCGCATTTTCCCTCAGTGAGTTTGAACCTGTTCTATCGTATTAAAAATAGTTTTCACATGCCCGATATGCTGACCATTAGAAACTTTTTAATTAATATATCATCCAGATAAGCAACTAAAAATCACAATCTGCAAATGATATCCATAGTTGTTGAAATATACCTGAGCCAGTTTTATACCAAAGGGAAGACGGTTGAATTTATACACTTCCTTGTGCGTATTCAACATTCTTCAACTTGCTTTTGTAAATACGCTTCAGAAAGATTCAGTTTCAAAAAGTAATTCTCACAGTTTAATTCTTAACAATGCTGGACAATATCATCGAAAATGAGGACAAAACTGGAAGCGGCCGAAATATGGTTCTACAGAAGGATGCTACGGATATCGTGGACTGAGCATACAAGCAACGACGAGGTGTTAGAAAGAATGGCAAGAAAAAGGAAATTGATGCTGAGCATCAGGAAGAGACAACTGAAGTTCCTGGGACATGCGATGAGGAAGGAGAGCCTGGAGAACCTGATACTGACTGGACAGATAGAAGGAAGGAGAGACAGAGGAAGGCAGCGGATAACATATTTGCAGGGACTGATCAGGTGGATGACGGAACGGGGGTTGCCAGGAGCAACAGGAGCAAACATACTAAGAGCCACAAGGGATAGGGAGACGTGGAGATCCATGATCGCCTACGTCCTGAAGGGACAGGGCACATAGAAGAATAATAATAATAAGTAGCTTTGGGGATCTAAACACTTGTTTTACCCTGTCGAAAAATCAGCACAACAATAATTTTATTATTTTTTACATTGCTAGTGCTGCCTATTTTGAATGGTTAATCTTTTCAATTACACCTATTTTTTCGAGTCTGTCTAATCCTACGGTCACTTGATCCATTGTTCCGAATGGCACACGAGGTTTCGGTTTAAAAACTAGCGTCTACTCTTTTCACTTGAAATTTCGCTTTGAATTTCGAAAACTGTCCCAACTCATCCGACAGAACACTGGGAAAGCATTTTTTCAGTTCTTCCTTTAAATTGTTTTTTAAACTGATCACTTGTCCATTTGCGTTTTTGTAATAAACATTTATAGGTAAATCCCACAGTTCAAATCCATTTTTCACATATACAAATCAACCATCCGACCGTACATAGAATACTGTTGTTATATCTGGTCAGGCGCCCCTGCTGTTCATCTCACTGTTCTCGTCAGGCTCCAGAGGAGAATCTGTAATGTGATTTGTCTCGACCTGGAAGCTCGACTTCAGCCACTTTCTCATCGTCGGGATGTGGCTTTCCTCTGTCTCTTCTATAAATATTTTCATGGCTTCTGCTCTGATGAACTTGGGTCCTTGTTGCCCCTTCCACAAGAATTTACTCGGGCAACCAAACTGGCAACAAGGTCTCACCCTTTTACAGTTAAATCAATCAAATGCAACCGACAATTCTATTCCAGCAGCTTTTTTTGCCTACTGTGGAACTCACTTCCATATACTTGCTTTACTGACGGCTATAACCTCCTGGAATTTAAATGCAATGTCAATTCCCATCTCTTATCTACTTGACTCCAGTCCTTTCTACATCACGCGTGTATCTTGTTCTTTTCTTTTCTCTCTACCTTCGCAACTGTCTTCACTTCTGTGTTCCCATCCTTCTCTTGCTTTTTCTCTTTCTTCCCCCGTAGCTGCTTCGTCTTTGTCTTCACTCTCATTCTGCCTAATACTTCAGCTCTCTTATGTAAGCCCCTGCACATCAGTGATGTTTACACCTTGATTGAGGTGAAATGATTAGATAAGTTTGTAGTATTTTTTAATACATGAATGAGCCTTAGCTTTTACACACTTGTTGCGGGATGTGACGTTACAAGTCATTTCGCCAATAATAATTTTCTACCTGACACGCTACTTGCAACTTTCGAAATACTTTTGTTTTCTGTTTACTTTCCATGTGGTTTTATTGATTATTGTGATATAACTACCAGTGTCTAGTTGCATTTTTTCATCTTCATTATTAATTTTCACATACATACATTTTCTTTGGTTTTATGTGATTATTTTTCCAATCGCAAAGCTGTTTACGAATGTTTTCTGTGAGAGCTTTTTATTGCTTTAGTTTTACAGTGTAACTTTGATGTCCTACTTTTCCACACTTGTATCATTTTGAATTATTAAAGGGACAATTGTCTCTAAGATGTAACCTCTCACATCTGAAACGTGGATTAAATTTTTTTATCTATATTTTTTTTCACTTGTATGTATGCACATTTGTTCCTTCATTTCTTCGACATTGCGTTTCAGATTTAAGATTATCTGACATTTATCAGATATCTCATGTAGTGTAGGTTTATTATTAAGTTTATTAACTATCCCCCGTATTTCTGCGTCTTTTTTTGCTGTTAATTCTTAAACGAAAATGAATCCTTTAAACATATTCGTAGTTAGTTCGTTTAATCTAATCTTTTTTCGACAAATTCATACATTTTCAACGAGTATTGAACAACGAGCTTTCCTTGTTAAAAGTTTTAGAATGTTTACTCTTTCTTAAAAAAAATTCTCCTTGTTTTTTGTGATAGTACAAAAATTACATTATATTTTCATATACTTCCGGTGTTAACTTTCTCAAAAGAGTCTTGTTTTTTCTTGTATATCTAGTCGCTACATACTTCTCTGAATATTTGTTCGTATCTTCTAAAAGATAATCCCATAATCTAAACTGTATGTGAAAGCAGATATGGCATTTGCTACCGCGTCTGGAGTGAAATAACTTTTCTGTTTTCTGTTTTCTTCTGAATTATTTCAATTAACTTTTGTTGTCGTTTCTAGAGTTCCAAAAACTGCTGTTGTTGTTCTTTCTGTTGCTTCTGTCGTTGTTGTATTTTTATCATCTGAGATATTATTTCTTCCATATTTGAAGAAAATCTGTTTTTTCTTGTTTTTGTTTACAAACACCAAAGCGAACAAGTTAAACCAACCTGGTTCCAGATTATCGTCATCATTGCTATAATATACGCCAAAGCAAAAAATACTTCAACTTGTTATAACTCAGTATGAGCTTCGATACCCTCGTCAGTTTTTTTTATAACTCGTATGAGTTTCGATTTTTCGTCGCCACTGTTAAAAATCGTTTCTAGCGGTTACAATATAAGTTTTTTTTTTTTATAAGCGTTTCACCCCGAGCAAGGCATGTCACTGCCACTACTGCGCAGGGGGCTACGTGGAGTGGAGAAAGGATGATTAAATATAGGAAATGTCAGAGGGTGGGTGATAGGCGGGTAAGGATACCGAGAATGAGGGTTGGGTAGATGAGAGTGTTCTGAGAATAATCGGGAGTTAGTGTGATAGGAGGTGTCTATTGACCCTACATTTAAACACCTGGAGATTGTAACTGTCGGGAAAGCAGAGTTGTGGAAGGGAGTTCCACAGGCGGGAAGCGCGAGAAAAGAAACTGTTGGAGTGGAATTTACGGTTACATCTTATTTGTTTAACTGTAAAAGGGTGGGACCTAGTTGCTAATCTAGTATCTCGTGTAAATTCGTGCTTAGGCGGCACCAGTGATCTAAGCTCATCGGAGCAGAAGCCATAAAAGTACTTGTAGAAGAGGCACAGGGAAGCCACATCACGCCGGTGAGAGAGCTGCTGCAGCCAGTCTGCCAAGTCAGTATCAACCACGTTACAGATCCTCCTTTGTATTTTGTCAAGAAGCCCAAGGAGAGCAGCAGGGGCACCCGACCAGATATGGCAGCAATATTCAATACACGGGCGGATGGTAGATTTGTATATGTGCAGAATAGATTCAGGTGGGAAAAACTTCCGGGCCCTGCACAGGGAGCCGACTTTCATAGCAGCAGATTTGGCAATGGATTCAATATAGTCATTCCATTTGAGGTCCGACGAGAGTGTAAAGCCAAGGAGGCGTAGTATTTTACTCTCTGGGAGGCTAGCCTGTCCCATGCTAATGGGAGGTAGATGCGATTGTCTATGGTGGTTAGTTGATAACAGCTTTGTTTTAGAGGCATTGAAATTTACCAACCATTTCCTACCCCAGGCCACTACGGATTGGAGGTCCCTTTCAATTACGGCAGCGAGGTTCACTTTGTCGTCCAGACCTGGTTTCTGATCGATGCGAGAGTAGATTGTTGTGTCGTCGGCATACATGCCAACTTGGGATCTAATGGTGTCGGGGAGATCATTAATGTAGATCAGAAAGAGCGTGGGACCTAGGATGGAACCTTGAGGGACGCCCGCGTTCGTGTGGTAGTTTTGGGAGGCATGCCCATTTAATACCACCTTCAATGTGCGGTTAGAGAGGAAAGACTGGATGAGGTCAAACAGATGTCCAGTTATCCCATAGCTCCGCAGTTTGCACAAGAGGCCAGCATGCCAGACCCTGTCGAATGCTTTGGAGATATCCAAGGCAACGGTTCGGGCTTCACCATTCTTGTCGAGTGCCTGGTATATGTACTCGGTAATGGTCGTTAGCATATCAGCAGTAGACCTGGTGAAGCGAAACCCGTACTGTTTGTCAGAGAGAATCCCGTTGGCCATAAGATGCTGAATCACCTCGGCGTTGATAATGGCTTCGAAAACTTTGCCAAAGATTGGAAGGAGACTAATAGGACAGTAATTGGCGGGGTCTGAGGGTTCGCCAGAATTCTTAAATATAGGAACTACGCAGGAGGACTTCCAACAGGCAGGAAAGCAGGAAGCAGATAGGCAGAGGTTATAGAGTTTAGAGAGGACAGAGGAGAGTTCAAGGGCACATTTCTTCAGTACTATGACTGGGATTACGTCACCGCCGCTCGCTTTGTGTGGGTCAAGTTGTGCAATTATCTTGGCGACCAGTGAGGGTGTAATGTGGACGTTATTTAGTTGAGCCTTAGGTTTGGGTGGGAAGTCTGGTGTAGGTATTCCTAACGAGTCCAGTGTCGAATTGGTTGAGAATCTACGGGCAAAGCATTCAGCCTTGTCGGCTGGGGAGGTGAGAACTTCAAATTCATTGATTAGTGGGGGTATTGAAGTCTTGTTCTTGCTGAGCACGCTTTTGCAGAGACGCCAGTAATCTTTGGAGCCAAACTTAGAGGATGCTATGTGTTGCCTAATTCTGGTAGCTTCGTTCAGTACTTTTTTACACTTGTTCCGTGCTGAGGTGAAAAGGCGCCTGTTTTGGTTCGACGAGCAGCTTCGATAGAGCCGGAAGAAATGGTTCCGGTGGGCAATGGCGGCCGAGCAAGCGGGTGAGAACCAGGGGGACGAATTTGGTTTTAGTTGGAATTTCCTGGCCGGAATAAAAGCATCGATGCCAGCCTTAACCCAAGAGGAGACTTCGGAAGCACAGTCTTCGACAGGAAGATCGAAGACGTTGTTCCAGAGGACGTCGCAGAGGAAGTCCCTGAACGAGTCCCAGTCGGCTCTTTGGTAGCAGTATGATATTCTGCTGGTCTGGTTTTCTTGGGTAGAGTTAGTGTGGATTGATATGTTTACGGAGACTACGGCGTGGTCAGAGTTTCCGAGGGGGAAGAGTTGCCTGGTAGTGCAGGAGTCTGGGATGGAGGTAAAGCAAAGGTCGAGTAAAGAGTCCCTTCCGTTAGAGTTTTTAGAGAAACGCGTGGGGAAGTCCACCACTTGCGTTAGAGCTTGGGCTATTGAAAAGTGCATGGTGCGGATCCCAGCAAGGTCGGTGGCTGAGTTTTCAAGCCACTTGGTGTGGTGGGCGTTAAAATCACCAAACACAAATATATGGGCAGATGGGTGAGAAGAAATGGCCCTGTCGATATTAGTAGAGATGCAATCAAGTACCGTACAGTCAGAGGAGGAGGGGGAGCGGTAGAGGAAGAAGAGATAGCTAACCGAGCTTAGAAGTGAGAGACGGAAGCACATGAAGGGATTCAAGAGATGTGACCCTGGCTAGGGGGAGTTGTTCGCTGACATATACACCAAGCCCATGCATATGGACATTGGAGTCCTTCCTGAAGAGAGGAAGGTAACCAGGAACGAACAGCTCTGAAGAGGGGATAGAAGGGTCTTGTCTTAAATCCAGTCGGCTTTTTTTTACTCACTTTGATTTCTTTATTTAAGGCGTCTGGCCTAGTTCATTTGTGTTAACGGGGGTGTATTATTTACTAAGCACACACACACACACACACACACACACACACACACACACACACACACACACACACACAATAGAGAACATTATCACAATGTTGGATAATTAATAATAAAAGTGGTAAAAAAGTAAAAAGAAACTAAACGAAATTGGATAGACTATGTACACTACGGTCCGTCTGATGTTATGCAAATCACACAAAACTCAATAAATCGAATTTGCTTTTAAATTTTTTGTCAAACTTTAAACGATTAATTTAGACTTCAAAACAAAACTTTAGTCAAATCTTTAAGTAGTTTCAACATGTTTTATTAAAAGTATTGCATTTATTATTAAAAAAAAACAGCAACTGAAGTTATGTAGATTAAACTAATTTTAGTTGAGAGCTTCTGAAATTTAGTAAATATTTTTTTTTCCATAATATATGTTGAAGCATGTGTAATGGAAAAGATCTAAAAATGCTTAAAAAATAGAAAATAATAAAGTTATTGAGTGAGGGAATGTCCACATTGAACATATCAAAGGGGCTTCACATAGATCATCGAACAATAAAAAAAAACGTCTGAAAATATAACTAAGTTGGGAACTAAAAGAAAAAGAAAAGGTTTTAAGAACTTGTCTTCTCAAGGGATTGTAAACTAAAGAGCGTTATAGTGAAACAAACGCTTTTGAGCATTACTCAAATCTTTGAACAGTTGAGGGTGTCAAGCAGGACAAAAGGTGCAATATATTTTACAAATTGGGATCTGTTTAGAAAATATACTAGGCAAGCTCCTCTCAGTAAAACAAATATATTTAAAGCTCAAATTAGGGCCAATAAATATATACAAATTCAGTCAGTCACTTACGTGCTATATGTGATGCATGCTTAGGCGATCATGTCTCGAAAGAGACATGACTGAATGGGCAGAAGATTATCCTGCAGTAGGTTAACATTGCTTTCTGCAGTAGATTGGTTGCCAGCCAAGGCTACAGAACCCAATGTGTCCTATTATTTAAGCCATAACTGGAGGGGAGAGATGGATTAATACCTTTCCCAAGTGTATTTGCGCGTAAGTGAATGCAAGGAATTCAACTGGAATTTGAACTCGGCTATCCGATTTCTCATTTCGACACAATATCCACTGCACCACAACGCACATCCATCATGGAAATTAACTGTTCTAAAGTAATTTTCATGAACAACTACAAGTGATATTCGATGGAGTTGATGGTTGGTTGAAGGATGGCTTTTATGTAAGACAGATGTGAAGTGCCTGTGAATAAAAGATTGTAGCAAGGAAGGAGGCAATAGTGTCATTATATTGACGGGAATTATCGACCATACTATTATTGGATCATTAAAAGTCGATAAAGGAGTTAAAACAAATCAGTGCTAACTATTGTGATTTCATGCACAAGACTTTTTTGAATAGTAGAAGTCCCAGAATCTCAATTTCAAAGTGTAACGTGTATTTATGCACGACAATGCTTCTCATGTATCTAAGGTTACCCGTGAAATTTATGAGTGTAAAAGTTTTCAAGAGTGAAATAGAAAAAGCATATATATTTTCACTTTGATGAACAACGTTCAAGTTTTGTAATAAAACCCAATATTACGAAGTTATAGCAAATATTTCCAATAAAATCTTTATATTATAAACTCAACTTCTGGTATATCTATCATATGAATATATCCGGAAAAGTTTACCAAAATCGGTTGGTTTATGCCAATTTTATTGTGCAAATATTGAAATGCCAAATAAAATCTAATATAATGTCGATGCAGTAAATCTTGTGGTCGTTTGGCACGTGGAACATTGTTTGAAGACCTTTAAGTAAAATTGCATTCTCGTAATTGTTTATCCGCTAGCGTAGAGAGGGACGATTTGCGACCAGCAGAAATGAGAGAAAATTCAAAATGGCGCTTTGTCGCATTTGTTTATTGGCCACAAACAAAGATAAAATTCACGAGCATTAGCGTAGATAAAATCAAAACACCAAAAAAATATTGACTATTCTACTGTAACATTAGTGTTGTCTGTTTTAACTTTTTCTCTCTTATGTTTTCTTTTGTTCTTTCTGTTCTTCTTTTGGTGACATCAAATCGGTTTTACATTCACTTTATGCATTCTTTATTGTTGTTCGTCTTCTTTGCGCGCAAGTTTTTAAAGCTAAATAATTTTATGTTCTTTCTTTCTTTATTTTTTGTTTCTTTAACTTGCTAACTCTTTCATTAAAGTTTCTTTCATTCTTACTTTGTGTTTTTTCCTTCTTTATCGTTGTTTGCTACTGTTTGAAAACTTTCTTTCTATCCCTTTTCAATTCTTTCGTTCTTATTGCTTTATATTGGGTTTCTTTATTTTGCAAACCTTTTTCTCTTTACTTTTTATTTCTTTTTTTCTTACTTCCTTTCCCAATTTCTTTGTTATTTCTTTCTTTTTAATTTTTATTTCTTTATGATTAAAATAATCGTTTGTCATTGATTTAAACGTTTCTTAACTTCTTTTTTCTTTCTTTTTCAATTTTTTGTTTTTCTTTCATTGTTCTTTTTATTTCTTTACAATAGAAATGATTGTTATTAATTTAAGGGTTTCCTTGTTTTTTTCTTTTTCAATACCTTTTTTTTTTTAAATTGTTTTGCTTCTTAGTGCTTTATCTAAGCCTTTCTTTCTTTTGCAAAAATGTATTCTTTCTTTCTTTCTTTCTAATTCCTTTGCTATTTCTTTCTTTGTAATTTTTATTTCTTTATGTTTGAAATTTTTGTCAGTTTAAGCGTTTCTTTCTTTCCTTTTTTTCAATCCTTTCTTCTTTCTTTTTTCCAATTCTTTGATACTTACAAAATTATCTAAGCATTTCTTAATTCTTTCTTTCTTTCTTTCTTTTTCCACAGCTTTATCTGCAGCTTTCTTTTTTTCTTCTCTTTTCTTGACAAATGCGCTTTTCCAGACGCAATAACAATTTTCCTTCTCACCCCCTCGACCCTACTTTCTTGCCACTTTACGATAAACGGCATTAGGTATTTGTGCCTAGTTTTATTTCATTTGTTGCATCTGTAACCACACAACATGTATGACGCCATGGAACGTAATGTTGTGTGACAGAAGGAAGGAACCGTGTAAGGAAAGAATGAATCATTGCCGATCACTCGACTGGTTTTCTTAGTCAAGTGGATAAGTATCCATGAATAGGGGTTGGGAAACACAAGCTAAGCAACTGTGATCGCCTTTAGAAAAACAGAAAAAGGTGTGTGTGTGTGTGTGTGTGTGTGTGTGTGTGTGTGTGTGTGTGTGTGGAGAGAGAGAGAGAGAGAGAGAGAAAATGTGTGTGTGGGAGAGAGGGGAAATAGACTAGAAAGAGGTGTATATGAGAACTCAAGCGGATAATAGCAAATAAAGCCTGACAATGAAAGGAAGAAAAGTCGATACTATTTTACCGACTGAGCAGGCAGACGAGATAAATAGGGGAAGATTACAGTCTGATAGATAGCCAGGCAGATAGAACAACTTACGACCTCTTAGAATCTGTTCCTTACGACCGTAGTAATAGATATTCATAAAAGGAAAAATGGTTTCAATAATTTGTTAAGACATGATTCGCACCTATGTGAGCGATTAATAAAATCACGATGAATAATGGTTAGTTAATAGCAGTGACTGTTAACATTTTCATCTTTATAAGAATATGCGTCATTCCACACCCACAGGCGCAACCTCCACAACTCTCCCTATTATAGTAAATACCATTTATTTGTGTATATATTAGAATCTTGAATAAGTTCTCGCTGATTTTTCATGAAAAGTAATGTTTTATTTACAAAAATTAGTAAGAAACATGTCACTGAAAGTATTGTCCGTCACTAGCTATCTTTCTGGCGGCATTTGAATTCCACGTCGGAAAAACGACTAGTGTTTTGCGACGAACCACGAGTAGACCAAATTTTTGGTATCTTCATAAGCCAAGTTATGTGTCATCCATCGGAACAAGTTATAAACAGACGGGCAATGTCTGGCGAATACGGTGGGTAGAGTAGGACTTCCCATTTAAGCGTTTCCAGGTAAGTTTTCACCCATTTTGCATCATGTTGCCTCGCATTGTCATGTTGCAAAATTACTTTGTCGTATCTCTGCTCGTATAGCGGCTGTTTTGTCTTAAACTCAGCGTCGGCTCAGTTTATTCTCTGTACTATCAGCGACGAAAGCTCCTGCTACGTGTTTTCTTTTTAAGAGTGCCTTAATATTTGTTTTTTTTTTCTGCAATAATTATGCCGTCGAGTAGTGAAGAATATATATCTTCTCTGCTATAATAAAGATCCTTATATATATATATATATATATATATATATATATATATATGTATATATATATATATGCATATATATATATATATATATATATATATATATATATATATATCCAACAATAAGCTGGAAAATACTGAAAAAAACACCTGCCTACAATAACATTACAAAAAATGCCTACTTTGCCTACATGAAAAAGTAGCAATTATATCTCATGCCCCACAAAAGAACTTATTAAAACACAAGACCAGAACTAATTTCCTAATGCGGACATGAAAATAAATACCTATTATCACAATTTATACCAAACGGATAAAAAAAGGAACCACTGATACCATAATCCTATCAACTATTCTCCAGTTGAAACTACCACCAGAATAATTGCATTTATTGTTATTATCATCACACCACCATTACTAATCACTACTACTGCTTCACAATAACTATTTACTACCACAACTGTTATTATCATCAAATATTACTATCACAGTATTAGTCCGCAATCATCATTAACGTAAATTACACATCTCTACCGTAGCAAAATTAATACACCACACATAAACACTAACAAGTATTACAAATTAGAATTTCTACCATTTAAATATACGCAACCACAAAAAATAAAAAAATAAAAAATAAAAAAAAACAAGCTAATAACCGACTTTAAAATAAAAAATAACAATATAGCCTTAAATAAAATAATAGAAATTCTTACTTATCATAGTTTCACACGGAACCCATCATACGTACATATGTACGTACGAGAAATCGACAACTGTCCGCGCGTTGACATCGCTACACTATTCGAATACACCAACCGAATGCGTATGTATGTGCGCAACGGCACACACATACATATATATGCCGAGCCCCGCACGATTCGCATATATATGTTTATGCAAGCCCCAGTGGACGAACGCGCGCGTGTGTGTGTGTACTTGCGCGCGATCAATAGGTGTACAGATGTGTATATATATGTCTGCGTCTGTCATGACGACAGATTTTCTCCCACTTCCACAAAAATGTACTAATATACGCAACCCTACATATAACCAATTTTCAAAAAGTAATTAGTTTGTCTGACGATCGCAAGAGCGTGAAACCCAGGGTTACAAACTCACATTTATTTATATGAATATGTCAGCTCTATCACTGATATTCAGCGCTTTCAAATAAGTACCACGCATATATAATATATAAATAATATAATATATAACAAATTGCGTGTATATATATATTGATATTCATGATTACACACACACACACACACACACACACACACACACACACACACACACACAAACAAACATATATATATATATATATATATATATATATACTAGCAGTATAGCCCGGCGTTGCTCGGGTGTAATGAAAGCTTTCAAACTAATCCATGGTCCTGGAGCTCAGACTATTTGGACGTTGGCACGAAAGACTAAAAAGCAATAGTTGTTTCCAGTTAAAGCGAAACCGTAGTTTGAAAGAAAAATGAATGGATGTAAGTCAAATTTTGTTTTCTTGGTATCGATATCAAATAAATTTTTCGTTGTAAACTGAATTTCGAAGGCTAAATAAGTCCTCTAAGTAAATGGTATCATTGCTGAGATTAAGAACTACAATTATACCTACTTAGAGCCAAATCCGAAGAAAAAGATACAGACATACAGGCAGATAAACAGACACACACACAAACATCTTGCCTCATATATATATATATATATATATATATATATATATATATATATATATATATATATATATATATTTTAATTCAGATACTTCAATCCAAGGGAAAAAAGCAGGAAGGTAAATTCCAAAAAACCCGATCCTAATTAATATTAAAAATTTATTTTAATATTAAAAAATGATACAGGAAGAGAGCTCCATGTAATAAAATATTACAGAGCAAATATATATATTAAAAAAGGATTAATTCAAAGATGTTGAATAGCCATTTCGATATGAAGATCCCCACGGGGGACGACACATCACCTCAGCAACAGAAAAAACCTTTCAGAAACTGGAGAAAAATTAGTCTACTTTTCCTTTTTAAATAGATTGCAAAGAAATTAAAAAATAAATAATAAAATAAAATAAAATAAAATAAAAAAAAAAATATAAAAAAAATATAAAAAAAAAAAATATAAAAAAAAATATAAAAAAAAAAAAAAAAAAAAATAAAAATAAAAATAAAGGGAAAGAAAAAGAAAAAGAAAACGAAAAAGAAAAAGAAAAAGATAGAATAAAATCAAATAAATAAAAAAAAAAAAAAAAATTGACATCGTCTGGGTTCGCAAAAAAAAGGAAGAATGTAACTAAAAATTAACAGACAGACGCGTTAAATCGACGTAGTTTAGGCAATACGGAAAAAAGGTGGTAAGAGAGATAAAAGAAGGAAGGGAGGGTAAAAGAAAGAAACTAAAGAAAAAAATTTTTTTAAATATTACAGACGCTGGACAAATTCAAAAACCTAATTTCCCCAAAACGTTGAAGTATTAGAAAAAGGCCTTTACTTAAAAAGGCATAATTATTAATAAAAGGGAATAAAAAGATATAGGATTTAAAATAAAATTATTTTAAAAAAAATTAGGTCATTTGAAATTAGACTAAATAAAGACAACACTAGGTAAAAAAAAAAAAAATTACAATTATTATATACATACCTATAGAAGTACACACATACATACATATATATACACACACACAATTCTACGAATAAGAATACATATATACACATACACACACATACATTCAATTTATTACACACTATTATACATATATATATATATATAAATATATACACACATATATATTATTACACACTTATATACATATACATGCGCATACACACATATATATGTGTGTACACACCTATATACAAAAAATTAATATACACATAATATACATGTGTACACACACATGCACACACACACACACACACACACACATATATATACATATATACCTATATACACATACATACACATATTCCATATGCACTCACACACATACATATTAATGAATATTATGAAAAGGAGCATTTAAATAGCTAAAAAAATTTTTTTCCAAAATTACATATAGCCCACATACATAAATACATATACATACATATATATAAAAAAGTACATCCACACACAAACATACACATAAAAAAAAAAAAAAAAATTAAATTTAAAATTAAAATTAAAAATTTTTTTAAATATTAAAAAAATTATAGAAAAAATTTAGAATTTAAAAATAAAAATTTGAAATTAGAAGTTAAAATCCGCCCTATGGCGGCACTTGTTTATAAATTCCCTCCTAAAGTTCAAAAGTAAGTCCTGATGAGGATACTTCAAAATCAGAATCTTCTCCAATAAACACAGACGACACCTATCACGAAAACCCTTAGGGGTACAAGCTGAGCCTATTAATTTCCAGCTGATTATAGGGTCCTGCCCTTCCTCCTTCATTTCCCAGAACCTACGTGATAGTGCCGTCTGGAATCTCTGTTTAGGGTTCGAAAACGAGTACCTGTGATTATAAAGCCTCTGTTTGAAAGAGCCCGCGGACATGCCAATATAGGTCCGGTAATTGTCCTTGTTATTAGATGGAGAAATGCGGGCTTCATAAATTACATGGGTGGATTTACATTTGCCTTGCACCGGGCAGGCATCCACCGAATAACAATTGCATTTGTCGACAATTCCGGATTTAGCTTCCGTATTATTTAGTTTCATTAAAATTTGTTTATTGTGGGAATTAATTATATTATCTATATTTGAGGTGCAAGAATAACTAATTTTTAGGGTGAATCTATTAAAAATTTTATTTAAGGGATTGTTATTATTATTAAAATGTTTATCGATTAATTTGAGAAAATACCTACCAATATTTATATTAGTTAGCTTACAATAAGGAGGGTTAAACCAAATTATCTTCCTTTTTCTACATTTTCGGGTGTTTTTAGTTTTTGATGATTCTGGGTTTATAGCAGGCTTATCATATTTTAACTTATTAACAAAACCGCTTTTCTGAAGGGCCTTATCGTAAATTTCTTTGCTTGCGTTGAAAATTCTTATATTGGAAGATAATTGGTTAACCCTATTATTTACTATCTTGGGTATTTGTCTTATAATATTCTTGGGGTGGTT
Source organism: Ascarosepion bandense (assembly GCA_037127315.1). NCBI lineage: Eukaryota > Metazoa > Mollusca > Cephalopoda > Sepiida > Sepiidae > Ascarosepion > Ascarosepion bandense. The sequence continues at coordinate 362,335 of JBBBDQ010000534.1, read as the reverse complement.
GGATAAACTATTTATATAGGTGGGAGAACTATTTTCTTTAAGAAAGGGTTGGTAGGAACCATCATTTAAGTTAAGGGTGATGTCTAGATAGTTTACAATTTTGAGATTGGAAGTAACCTCAACCTTAAAACCAAGAAAATTAAGGGCTCTGATAATTTTCTTATGTATTCTATTAGTGTAAGGCCCATTGGAATTGGGAATACATATCAGTCCATCATCCCGATATAGGCCTATTAGTTTAGGGTCTAAAAATCTACCTAAAATATCTAAAATATAAATGCCTATTAGATCTGCTACCTGGGCAGAATCATAGGCTCCCATAGGGACATCAAAACTATCTTCAGGCCCTTTAGTCCAAGTAGAGCTATCAAAGGCGAGAATAGATTTTCTAGCACCCAGTATAATTCTATAGTCACAATCCGAAATATTAACATAACCCCTAGCAAAGTTTAAACAATCCACAAGAAGTTTTTTTGATATAGAGGAATAGAAATCCACAATATCAAATTTAAGGAAAGTGGATTTAGATTTGTCATTGATATTATCAAACCATTTTATGGTATCTAAGGAACTCTTCCAAAGATTCAGTTGTAAATTAGATTGTAACTTCTCTATTAAGTTCTTCAGAACCACCCTAGAAACTATGCCTAATTCACTCTTAGTGGGATTAATTAGTCTAGTTTGTAATTTATTTTGGAAATTAGGCTTGTGGTCCTTAAATAAAATGTAAGCTTCTTTGGTAGAAATTTTTCCAATTCTATCACTAATATTTAGTTCATTTGCAAATTTAGCCATATCGGAGTTAATTTCCGATAAAATTAGGTTACCTCTGTCTATTTTGTAATGACTAGTTATACTATTTTTAAGGATATTTAGGTAATTGGTGGTATTACACTTGTAAATGTTATTTGATTTGTCCGATTTAATCCATAGGTCTTTGGAATTCTTTAAGGTATTAATGTTCGACTTTAGTAAATCCTGGAATTCATTTGAAGTACCTCGGAACTTGATTTTGGGGATCAAATTAAAAAGGTCTTTTTCAAACGAGTTTAAAAATTTGCATATCTTTTTATTCCCTTTTATTAATAATTATGCCTTTTTAAGTAAAGGCCTTTTTCTAATACTTCAACGTTTTGGGGAAATTAGGTTTTTGAATTTGTCCAGCGTCTGTAATATTTAAAAAAATTTTTTTCTTTAGTTTCTTTCTTTTACCCTCCCTTCCTTCTTTTATCTCTCTTACCACCTTTTTTCCGTATTGCCTAAACTACGTCGATTTAACGCGTCTGTCTGTTAATTTTTAGTTACATTCTTCCTTTTTTTTGCGAACCCAGACGATGTCAATTTTTATTTTTATTTTTTTTTATTTTTTTTTATTTGATTTTATTCTATCTTTTTCTTTTTCTTTTTCGTTTTCTTTTTCTTTTTCTTTCCCTTTATTTTTATTTTTATTTTTTTATTTTTTTATATTTTTTTTATTTTATTTTATTTTATTTTATTATTTATTTTTTAATTTCTTTGCAATCTATTTAAAAAGGAAAAGTAGACTAATTTTTCTCCAGTTTCTGAAAGGTTTTTTCTGTTGCTGAGGTGATGTGTCGTCCCCCGTGGGGATCTTCATATCGAAATGGCTATTCAACATCTTTGAATTAATCCTTTTTTAATATATATATATATATATATATATATATGTACAGGAAAAAGTATATTTCTGTAGTATTCTAAGAACTGCAATCATGAAACCTCTGAATATCGTTTCTTATGTCTTTGTTTATGCGTGTATCAAATTTGATTAAAATCGGACCACTCCTTCTATAACACGATTTTTTAGATTATCGATTTTCGATATTTATCGGGGGTACCTCGACACAAAACCTAGCTAAGAACACTCGCAGACGCTTATAATACAACTGTGTAAATTTTCAAGAAAATCGGTTCAGCCGTTTCGGAGTCTATAGGTAACGGACGGACACACACACACACACAGACAGACAGACAGACACACACACACACACACACACACACATACACACACACACACACACACATACACACACAAACACCGGCAAAGTTCCATTTATAAATAAGTTTATATATATATATATATATATATATATATATATGTGTTGAATATATGGATCGGAATCCAACAAGATGAATAAAATAGATATAGAACAAGTAGGAAATAAGTATCTTTAATCTAACATGTTTCATTTATAACAAGCTTCTTCAGAGATTCTTCAAAGACGAATGATTTAAAAAATCCAAGAGACAGTATGTTGATTGACAGTATGTTGATTGGTCAGATACGTGGAATGTGTGATAAAGCAACGGATGAATATTAAAATGTAGAAAATAAAACTTATTTGTTTAATTGTATGTGTCAACGCGTTCTTTTTAATTAAATAAGAGAAACAGTTATGAATGTGTCCGATGAGTCAAATGAGGGAAATATTTTCATTCGAAATAACGTGAGAATCACGTATGAATCATAAACGAAATATATTTCCGTTTAAATTCTAGTAAAAAATAATGTTAACAGTTGGAATCTTTTAATTTATTTCGAATGAAAATTTCATAATACTACTCAGAACGCAATCGTATATACAATGGATTTGTTTTTAGCTTGATATTATTTTTTATTTCTATGAACGTTAGTATTTAAAAATGACGGATTAAAAACCAATCTATTAAATGAAAACCTATCTGTCAGACAAATAATTCGAAACTTTTTCTAGAGAGATGTGCCTTTTCTTAAAAAATGGTTAATGTGTTACCGATTTCTTTGAAACTTCGCGAATTTGAACAACTTTGTCCGATTGCCACGGAGCTGGCTGCTGTGCGTTCGATTACGTGTGATCACCGATTTCTTCGAAACTTAGCTAATTTAAAGTTTACTATTATTGCCAGGGAACCGGTTGCTGCCTGTTTGATTATGCCAGCATGTGGTCGGCTGCTGCGGGTTTGACTCGCCTGCCTGAACCGAGCCTGCCTGTCCGTCCGCTCGCCTGACTGGGCCAAGTGCCTGCGTCCGTCCGTCCCCTGTCAACTTATGTAGCAAAGCAATTTGTGTAACGACTTTTGCTTTTTCTATTAATTCATACACAACCAAACTAAGAACACTCGCAGACGCTTATAGTACAACTGCAAAGTTGCATTGTAGAGGCGAAGAAAATAAGTATAAATCACTTTAACTCTATTTTCGAATTTTATTTTATACAAAAGTTCAAAAAACGAGTTCAGCAGACGTTCAATTCGCTGGCTCATCACGGCTGCTCGTCCGATTCGAGTCCGATCATGCAGCGAGTGATCGGCTGGGCGTTTGCCTCGCGTCCGATCCTGCAGGCGCATGGTCACTGATTTTTTCGAATCTTGGCGAACAACGAACAACTTTGTCCGATTGCCACAGAGCCAGCTGCTGCGCGTCCGATCACGTGTGGTCGGCTTAGCGTTTGACTAGCGTCCGATCCCACCGGAGACTGGATTAGGACGGACGGAAGAAAAAAATGGAGAAAGGAAGAAAGAAGGGACGACGGGACGAAGACGGCAAGCGCCAGCGGGATCGGGCGGAGCTAAGCGGTACCAAAGCTAGAGAGGTTTCTCTCCTCCACCGGAAGCCGCTTTTGGCGCGACATCTCTCCTGACCCGGCGCTCTCCCACGCATTCTCTCGTTTTTGCTGCACCTTCAGATTTCGTCAAAGAGGGTCATTACGACTCGAGAATGACCATGACTCCTCGGTCTGTCTTTTAAGACAGGTTGTGTGGGTTGCCGATGCATGTCGCGAACCCGAGGTGACGGGCGGTACAGACAGCGCGGTGATCTACCGCGCTGGCACTGCCAGCCCGCGCGCCGGGGGTTTGTCCGACGTGGACAAGAAGACGCGACGAGATGACGTTGCGCGCCGGTACGGAAATTGACGTTATTCACATGGCATATGTTTAGACGAGCTATATTCTCTGGTTCCACCAGTTCAAGCTTTTACAAATAGGACATGGCCGAATTATCCTAAATCTTATTCTATTACCGAGGAGGATGTTCAGCTCATACAGCTTCTTCTCTAGTTTGTAGAACAGACTCCCGAGAAGATATTTTCTCAAGCACTACTATCTTAACCACTTCAAGACTAGAATCAACCTTTATTTCTCCAGAAATAATCCTAATTGGCATATCCTCCCCTTATTTTTATAGAACAATGTTACTCAGTAACCATTTACATTGAGTGACTCTTCGGCCTTGTATTCAGTGAAATTTTAGAAAAATGTTTTGGAGTTGTTCGATTTCAAAATGTACTAATAAGTAAATATCTAAGATTACGTTCTCTCCATTATTGCGATTTCTCAAAAACTGATTTCATTACCACATTTAAGGAAGAAAAATTGTTTTATTTGAATAACCAAGAAACATCATTGCAGAACTTTCAAACAAGCATATTATTTATAAATATCACAAAGGTCTAGATTAAAAATCAAAAAACAAAAACGTTATTTTTCAAAAATTGATTTCCAAATCTAAATCTAAAATTATGTTACTAATGAATAAAAAAAAACATTGACTTTTAAGTCAATTAAGTATTAGTGTTCCCGATTAGTGTTCTTAGATAGTGTTTCCAATTTAGTGTTAAAAAAATAAAAATCTTTTTTTTTTAACAAATATATTTAAGTATTAGTGTTCCCGATTAGTGTTCTTAGATAGTGTTTCCTATTTAGCGTTAAAAAAATAAAAACCGTTTATTTTTAACGAATATATTTAAGTATTAGTGTTCCCGATTAGTGTTCTTAGATAGTATTTCCAATTTAGTGTTAAAAAAGTAAAAACCGTCTATTTTTAACGAATATATTCATGACCCTAAATTAGTGACACCAATTAATAAAAACCGTGAGATTAAGAATCATGCCAGTGATAGTTCTATGTAGACAGACCAGGAACTTTAAAACATAACATATCCTAAATAATAAAACAATAATAAATAATAATGATAAATAAAATAAATAGTAAATAAATAATACGAAATAATGAATAAATAATAATGAATAAAAATAAATAAATAAATAATAAATACTGATAATAGAAATAAAAAAAATAATAAATATTAATAAATTATAATAAATAATAATAAATAATAATAAAACATAAATAGTATAAGTATAATAAATAATAAAGAACTGTGAATAAATAATGATAAAAAATAAGTAAATAATAATATATAATACATAATAAATGATGACAAATAAAAAAGGTAAATAAATAATAATCAATGATATTTAATGAATAAATAAATAATAAAGAAATAACGAATAATAAATGAATAACAACTATTGATAAACAATAAATAAATAATAATAAATAAATAATGATTAATAAATAATAAATAATAAATAAATATAAATAATAAAGAAATAAATAATAAATAATAATAAATAAATAATAAATAATGATTAATAAAAAGTAAATAATAAGTAAATATAAATAATAAATGAATAAATAATATATAAATAATAAATAACAATAAATAACAAATAATAAGAAAGTGGGTTTAATGATAAAGTGGAATATAAAATAGAAAAATATGCGCATAAGCTTTAGATGGAAAAATATAATTTGCTTTAACCTATCTTACAAATATAAAATAAAAACAACAATCAGAAAAATATTCTTCACGCCAATTAATAAACATTTAAATACAGTAAATAATTAAAAAAAATTAACGGTAAAATATATTGTATCAATTTCTAAGTCTGTCTCCGAGTTGGTTCACTGGGTTGTGCAACACAGTTCTTTCCTTCCTTTTTTATAATCGTATCGCTCCAAGCAAGGCATTATACTGCCACTGTTGTGCAGGGGGTTACATAGGAGGAAAGTTATGAAAAGGAGTGACAGAATACAGGGGGTGTCAGGAAGCGGGTAAGAGAGGGATGAGAATACTGAAGAAATGAGATGAGAGCATGAGATAAAGCATGCAAGTCAGTGAGATAGGAAATCCTACCAGAATATCTTTTATTCATCCATCTAACGTATATTTCTGTCGCATAATCCATTGCCAAATTTGCCGCTATGAAAGTCTGCTCTCTTTACAGGGCCCGGAAGTTTTTCCCACCTGAATCTATTCTGCACATATACAAACCTACCATCCGCCCGTGTATTGAATATTGCTGCCATATCTGGTTGGGTGCCCCAGCTGCTCTTCTTGGGCTTCTTGACAAAATACAAAGGAGGATCTGTAACGTGGTTGATACTGACTTGGCAGACCAGCTGCAACCGCTCTCCCACCGGCGTGATGTGGCTTCCCTGTGCCTCTCCTACAAGTACTTTCTTGGCTTCTGCTCCGATGAACTTAGAGCACTGGTGCCGCCTAAGCACGAATTTATACTAGATTAGCAACTAGGTCCCACCTTTTTACAGTTAAACAGATAAGATGTAACCGTAAATTCCACTCCAACAGCTTCTTTTCTCGTGCTTCCCGCCTGTGGAACTCCCTTCCACAAGTCTGCTTTCCCGACAGCTACAATCTCCGGTGTTTAAATGTGGGGTCAATAGACACCTCCTATCACTCTAACTCCCAATTATTCTCAGAAAACTCTCATCTACCCAACCCTCATTCTCGGTATCCTTACCCGCCTATCACCCACCCTCTGACATTTCCTATATTTAATCATCCTTTCTCCACTCTATGTAGCCCCCTGCGCAGTAGTGGCAGTGACATGCCTTGCTTGGGGTGAAACGCTTATAGAAAAAAAAACACATACGATTGGTGTTTCTTCTATGTGTTTAGTGATTTTTGACAAAATTCAAAGAACAGTCGGAAATGTTATCCGTCATGACCTGGCATTTTGGATTCAGTCACTTTCCTACTACATTAAAGGAAAAATCTCTAAATATTTTCATGGCAATTGTTTTGATGAGCTTCCCTTTGTGCTTTCTCGACATTACGAATTCAAGTGCAGGACTAAATTAGCAGCTTCGTCTCAACAGTTTAGAGTTTAAATTTCTAGGTGTAACTGCAAATTTTACGCTAACCGTTTATTCCTTTGCCCTTTTCATGTAATTATCTTCTGGCTTCTTGCTTTCCAGTCAATTTTGATCTTAAAAGTTTAAAAACAATCTCAATCGTTATCGTCTGTCTCTTTGAATTCTGTTCTATTATTATCCTCTCTCCTTAATAGTGTTTTTTATCAGCTTCTTTCCTACTCAGTAACCTTTTGCGTTTTAGTGGCTTGATAACCTCATAAATAATCTAATGCATATAATCGAACAATTTCAAATTAGACGAAGTCACGTAATAGCATTTTTAAAATAGAACAAATTTAAAATATCTTCATCATCATCATCATCATCATCCTAATCTTCATCATCAATTCCATGATCGGCTGTCGACGTTGGGTCGTTGTGTAGCTGGGCACCTGATCAGCTCCCTTCAATGTTTGAGTTTTTGTGAAGGATCTAACAATCCAATTAGTGACATTGTCAGCCCATATTTTTCTCTATCTTCCTCTTCTTTTGATTCAGGTGGCACCTTGTAGGGTGGCAGTGAAAGGATTATCCGCTCTTAGGTTCATACTATAGCATTCCAAATTTATCTGCTTGATGGTAGATATCAGGTTGCCCAACGGACCTGTTTCTCGTCTGATGGCGTCTCGCACCTCATCATCTGGGATGCGATCCACGCAGGAAATGCCGAGGATGATTTTGTAGCATCCCATTTCTAATTCTAATTTCTAATTCATTTAATCGTCTCTGACAAATATGTTTCTTCTTCTATATGCCGTGCCCTTTTAGAACGTAGACGATTATGGCCTTCCACATCTTCCTATCACTTGTATTTCTCAAAACCTTCTCATGTTATCCTACTCAACTCTCTCTCCGCTATCCACCTGCTCAAGTCCATCAAATATGTCTTCTTCTTCTTCTATGTGCCCTGTCCCTTCAGGACGTAGGCGATCATGGATCTCCACGTCTCCCTATCCCTTGTGGCTCTTAGTATGTTTGCTCCTGTTGCTCCTGGCAACCCCCGTTCCGTCATCCACCTGATCAGACCCTGCAAATATGTTATCCGCTGCCTTCCTCTGTCTCTCCTTCCTACTATCTGTCCAGTCAGTATCAGGTTCTCCAGGCTCTCCTTTTCTTTCTATCCGTTCTGTGAGCATCAGATTCTCCAGGCTCTCTTTCCTCATTACATGTTCCAAAAATTTCAGCTTTGTTTTCCTGATGTTAAGTATAAATATCCTTTCCGTGTCCATCCTCTCGAAAACCTTGTCGTTGCTCACATATTTTGTCTATGTTGTCATCAGCATTAAAATTCCTATATGCTGAATACTTTAAAATAGATATGAAATCTGTTAATAAATCCAGTAGGTTTATCTTACTCGTGAGGTACTGATATAAGTTTGCGAAACTGTGAGTCGGTAGATAATTCACGAAATTTTTTCCTATCTATTCACTAAATATATATACAAACAATTATTATAATCGTTGCTTAGTCCAACACAGAATTACTACAATGCAGCTAAACATCGCAACAATGTAGCTCTTTTTCTTATTTTTTTTGTTTCTGTCTGGCATTCACTCACTTTCTAAATATATCATCATATTTATATATGCATATTGATTAGAATACACTTGTGCGCATCAGAATTAAAATATGATGTCATGTCGACTGAAGACATAAATGATTATGGCTCTCCACAGATTCCTTTTCTTTATTGACTCTGAATTACCATGTCTGCTTGAGAAAAAAAAAAGCAAAGTGGTTTGGCGTTAACTTCTGAAATGTTTTCAATTGAGAATTTTTCTTATTCTGAACTGCTGGCCATCCAAAGGAAAAAAGAGAGGAAGTGAATGTGACAGATTCGGCCGAGATTTGAACTCTGTCCGCCGATTCCATTATGAACGATTACACTACCTGCTCATCGCCGATTCAGAATATATGCATATTAATATAGTTTATGAGACGCGGAGTCACGCATAGCCATTTATTCATACATCCGGACTAAAATACGTTGGAGGTCTTATGATCGGTTTTGGCACGGAAGATGATTCCAACGAGTCTGTTTCTGACATCTGAGATAGTTATTGCAAATGCATCCGGAAGACTTACGATAAATCAAATTCCCACCCATATCAATGAACACCTCAACTCAAAATTACCTGACCGCCTGCCATCGTGAAACTAGTAAACATCGCTCATTTTGCAAATAAGCTTCTGTGTGACATTACATTTGTGGATGAGTTCCATTCTAATGTAGGCTAAGTAAAGCCGAATACATAAAACGAGGAGACTACCATAGCGTAATGGTGGTACATACCATCACGTGTAGCAAATGAACTGGTTGTAATTCTAATACCCATTTGTTAAATTAAGTAGTGGGACGTCTAAAAAAGTGTGATGGTTAGCGAGTTCACCTCATTTTTAATGTAATGGTTTCAATTTTGTGAACCTGATTAAGCTTAAGGTCGCCTTCCATCGCGTGATAGTTACTGAGTCCATCCTTGGATTATTTCACTAGTGTAGTGACTGAACAATTACGTAATATCAGTTCTTCTATATGGCAGGACAGCTTTTTTAAAAATGAAGCAACATAAACGTGGATCTACAGAAGGATGATGAGGATACCATGGACCAAACATGAGAGAAACGATGGAGTTTTAGAGAAAATGGAAAACCAAAGGAAACATGCCTGACATCAAGAATAGGCAGTTAAAATTTCTCGAACAAGAGGGATTGAAATCAAGCCTTACATATATATAACACGAGTATCGATTAAAAATAATGTTCAAATAAATAAATTAGATATGTCCGCTGTTAAAAAGATTTCATTAATCTTTGTGACTTCCTGTAACATTGTATGTTTTCATTTGTTGACATTACGATACACTTTCAGAGCAGAGATAGTTATTTACGTAGAATCGAAAATTGTGTTATATAAAGCTTGATTTAGCTTCAATTAGACTGTGGAATCATTCGTGGTCGAGTGGTCTATGACGCATCAGTTCACTTAGTAGTTTCCCCTGTTTTTAGGGGTTGCAGAATCGAATTTTGCTGAATGAGACATATTTTCGTAAGAAAATTTATCGAAATTTAGCCCGGTAGAATAAATATATAAATATACTATTTGATTAAAAGTAGAATATCAACTCAAATACGAGTATCGGTTAAAAATAATCGAAGAAAATCGAAGAAATATATTAATTATGTCGGTTATTAAAACCGTTTCTTTAATCTTCGGTACTATCCATAACACTGCATATTGAAACTTGTTGACATTACGATTCACTTTCAGAGCAGCGATGGCTATTTACGTAGAATCGAAAATTGTATAATATAAGACTTGATTTAACTTCGATTAGGCTGTGGAATCATTCGTAGTCGAGCGGTCTGATACAAACCTATGTTTTTAAGGGTCACAGATTCGAATGCTGACACACATTTTTATAACAAAATTTGTCGTAAATAATCAGCCCGATAGAAATAAATATACTGTTTGATTAAAAACAGAATATCAACTCAAATACGAATATTGATTAAAAATAATGTTCAAACAAATAAATTATATATACATATGGATTCGTCGGAAACTACGAATGAAAGTTCAGCAAATTCATAATTTTTAACAACCAACATTCACTGGTGAGATATTTAAAGTGGTTGCCTGTGGCCTGCAACTCAGACCTCCTCCATAATAAAACCATGTCCTGTACTAGTGAATGGTGCGACACGTATCAGATAACGATACAATTGCAGATTTTTGGGATCTGAGTTTTCCAATTGAAAATCTTCCTCCCCCTTGAATAACAGCGTGTGGGCCTGCCCTTCTATTTAGCCATAGATAGTGAGAAGGAAGAAGAGATGGAATAGTATTTTTCTTGGGTAATTGCGCGTAACGGACTCGACTCTAGTATAAATTCGACTTTCACATTTCTTATTCCGAGTGCTTATCCTTTATTCCACACACATTACTCCCCGTACTTTATATTTCCAAGCAAGCGGTCACCCATTTAGGTACTGGCCAGGCTCAACCTTAATTAACGTACGTGATCGGGCGATGTTTCAAATTGACATAATCGGATATATATATATATATATATATAATTGTTTAAATGTTGTATGTGATTAAGCGCTTTTGGCTATTCTAATAGACATTTTTGAGAAAAAATATCAACAGTATCAATATTGAAGACTCCCATTATGTTCTGGCCGTGTTGGAAAAGTAACAAAACATTTCCATCACTATATATGTAATATATATTAAAATCTACATCTTTAGTTAAAAATGTAAAAAAATATTTTTGATAATGGCTATTACAATAGCCGAAAGCTTTCGGACATGCAAAACATTCGGACAGTTTCTATATAATTTAAACGTAGAACACACACACACACACACACACACACACACACACACACACACACACACACACACACACACACACATATATATATACATGCATTTATATATATATATATATATATATATATATATTAATATTACAGTCTTTAAATTTATACACATGCAAAGTTTTCAAGATATCTTGGTAAACTAAATAATTTGGTTAATGTTACCCCCAAATTCAGAGTGATTAACAGTAGTATCTTCTCATCATATTTTATAATCTTTGAGAGACAGAAAACAAGTTAATGCATTTTCCATAATGATGTATGGTGGGCAATAACGCATCTCAAGCTTAGTGGTGCTGAAAAAGGTCGTGAAAAAATACTAGACGACCAGCGACAATTTCATCTTTATGCTTTTTCTTACTTAAGACTTGAAGGATTTTTTGTTTGCAAAACAAAAAACAAAAGTAATCGTTATTATTACAGAAACTATTAGACGTCTAAGTATGAAGTTAGTAAATAACTGTTACAAATGGATGTTGTGTTGAATGGAACAAGGCCCAGATTGCCCTTTATTCTTGACAGTAAACCCAAATCACGTGGAAGTTGCGCAGTTTTCGTTGGAGCAGTTTTTCTTCAATTTCCGCTACTCGCGTCTTGTGAGCATGCTTTTGTGCTATTCAGCTTTCTAAAAGTTAAATATCTTAATCCTTAAGAAACCGTTATGTTGTACGTGATGTGTAGCTTTTCTGGAAAAATTCTTCGTCTTTGTCATACAAAAAAAATATTCATCTTTTCAATTCGGCAAAAGATTACATCATAAAAATCGGATATAATTTTCGCTCTGTATGATTACATAAACTTTTACCAATTTTTTCCTACGAACACTTTTAATACAACGCTACATTAAATTTTAGCGCCTTTGTGGTGGATATTGAATTGTTTCTTTCTCCCACTGGTCTTTCTCCTACTGATCTCGAGGTTTGCTCACGGTCTGAGCAATCAGTCCTGAGCAAGCACTCTTGTTCACCTCTCTGCGTCCGATCAGAGAAGAGCGCAAGTGAGGCTCCGTTGAAGGGTAGAGTCTCACTTGAGCTGAAAAAACAAGAGCCCGACCCAGCTTTAAGCTGAGTCTATGGGGGTATTTTTGGCTGAGCATAAGGGCTCGGAATTCCCACATAAACCAACCTTGTGTCACACCTGCCTTAGTCGGAAGGCGGCAAATACCTTTTCTTCCACTGGTCTTCTTTCATAGTCTCTTGCATTAGAATTTAACTATCACAAAAAAGAAAAAAAAACTGTTTCACTTTTTCCAGCATCCCATATTAGAAATTCTTTTGACCACATCAGTCTTCTATTCCAATGTTTCTTCCGGATATACGCCTATTCAGTTTGTACTTTTGTAATACCCTCTGTGCACTGTTTCAAATGGAACCTCACTGTTAAGACAACATTCTCTCATCACTAGTCTAGCAGTTCATTTTTGCTTGTCTACCGAAACTCTCATAATCATTCTTTCAACTCTCTTTTGTGATTTTCCGATTTTCTTTGCACTTAAAACACATCCAGTAGTAGCAAACGTATTATCAGATGTCATGAACTTTGTTTCGGAAAATTCCCAGCAGCCTGACTATTTCTCGTTAAATCAAATTCTAAGTCACAGCTTCATCTTTGTTTCAACAGAAATTCCTAATTTTAGTGTAAAAAAGCAAACTAATATTCCATTACAATGATTTGTAAAAGCACCTTTATTTCATGATGATAAAATAGAACAATTTCTACTTAGAAATTTGCATATTATTATGACTTTATCGTCTCAGATCTTCCATTGGCTCAATAATTTTGCATGGGCTTTTTTCAGCTTAAAGTGCTTAAACGATTTTATTTTCTGTTACACAGCACATGCAAAAAAGCAACGACATATTTTCCAATCCTCAATGTCCACAGGTATTACTAATAAAAGTATACTGCAAATTAATCTTAACTTATTAATAAAATAAATATGCAAAATTTTTTCCATATCAGCGATGGATAAATTGTCGTCTAAATCACACATAAAAAGAAAATAACACTGACATCTCATTTTAGCCGTTATATTTAACAAAATTACACAAAATATTCTAAAATACTAAAAAGTAAATTTATTACTATATGGATGTTTAATGTTTTTTCATAATAATTGTATACTGTATCAATATCACTGTTAAGACTGAATTTAATCCTCATTTGTCTGGCTGTTAATTTTGAATTGCCTACCAAGAGTTCACAATTTTTTTTTCATCTTTCTTGTCTAGCCTTGTTGATCTTCTGGTCTTCTTTAAACTTAAAATATTTCCAGTAGTAATAAACATCTTTTGAGTGCTTTAACCAATGTCATAACCTTCATGTTTGTTTTAGCAGAAATTTTAGCCATAATTTTAGTCTAAAAAAAAGCAAACTAATATTTAATTACCATGATTTGTAAAGACATCTTTCTCTCATGTTGATAAAATAGAACAACCCCTATTTAGAAATTTGATATTATCATGACTTTATCGTCTGAGATCTTTAATTGGCCCAATTGTTTTGCATGAACTTTTTTTCAGCTTAAAGCTGCTTAAACGATTTTATTTTCTGTTACATAGCACCTACAAAAAAGCAACGACTTATTTTTCAATCCTCAATGTCCACAGGCACTACTGTAAAAGCATACTGCTAAACAATCTTAACTTATTAATAAAATAAAGGGTGTAATCATTTTATGAAGTTGACCCAAAATCTTTGCACACCAGTGTAGGTGCTCGACCAAAGAAATTCTACGCCCGATCTAGCACTCAGATTTTCGTCTCCCCTTTGTCGTCTCTCTTGTATCCGATACAAAGTTATCGAAAATACAGACAGTATAAATTTACATGGAATATAATTCAGACGACTTTGAAGTTGGCGTTTATTCCCTGTTTTCATCGTTCTCTTTTTTATTTGTGGTGAGTGTTTGAGAAGAAACAGTCAAACAAGAAAAGAAGTACATTATTACGATTATTAGGCGAAGCAAAGTCAGAAATACGGCGAGCGCTTTCTCAGAGATAAAGTTAATGTCTATAAAAATATAACTTATTCGTATCACTGTTTTTCTGCCTCTCTCTCTCTCTCTCTCTCTCTCTCTCACACACACACACACAATACACGTATGGACGTATACACATGGACACACAATATCATTCATTGTTTAGATACAAGATGTAACATCTCTCTCTCTCTCTCTTGATATATATATCAGTGGGATGAATTAGAACGCTTTTGCTATTGGGCGCGTATAATGATATGCGCTAAAAAGTCGAACGCCCATAGTCCAGGGGTAGAGTCGCCGACTGACGCTATTTCGGTCGGGTTTCAATCCTGGGTAAAAAAGCAATCGGAGTCTAACTGTACTGATGAGCTGTGATACGGCGAAACAGATCTGTGTGCGGATGACAATATATATATAAAAAGAGAGAGAGATGTTCCATCTTGTATCCAAAAAATATCTAAACTTATAAGCATGTCAAGTCCTTGAACGGCGAAGATAATCCAAAAAGATAAAAATATTAAGCGATAAAACTGTATAGAGAGCTCAATGGATGTTATCCAGAGCAATGTGATATATATATATATATATATATATATATATATATATATATATATATATAGTCATCCGCAGACAGATCTGTTTCGCTGTATCACAGCTCATCAGTACTCAATACATCATCTGAAGTGGTTATAAATTATAATCCATTTCTATGAACTAATTAGTTTATTTCATTTCATTTTATTCGTTTCATTCAGTATAAATATTTTCCAAGAATAAACACTTTTTTTAGACGGAATGGAAATCAAGTAACATGACCCAAAACAGAACTCTTTAGCCTTATCGCAGGTAAGCATCACCACGACTAGGGGAGAAAAAGTTTATTGGGCAGAATGAGTGACCACAAAAACTATTAAATATCTAATCACAAGCACATATATCGCTAGACAAGAAAATATATACGCATACACACACATACATACATGCATACACATATGTACATACAAATGTGTGCATGCATACACCTACATATACACGTATACACACATCCATCCATATCCACATATAAGTATTGTGCCCTCACACTCACATACCTATGTAGACCAGACATATACGCGCATAATGAATACTAACAAATCTATGCAAGTATACTAAAAAATATCACATATACTCACAAATTACGCATATATTTATATACTTACACACATACACACACATATGCATACATATACACACTCCTGTCTCTCTATAAATATATGTATACATGCAAAAAATCTTCAATCTATACATAAAAATTTCTTATCTATACACACTCTCGCCTTTCTACAGCAGCGTACTCACCTCTGAAGACCAAACTTATACGTGCATATACAAGAACAATGCCAGTATATATATATATATATATATATATATATATATATATATATATAATCTTCCATTCAATATGTGGGGAGAGATTTCTATCTTTTAATTCCCAGAAATGTTTAGCAAGAGTGTTTAGCAACAGCAGTTTGATATTTTAGGTGGGATTTAGGAAAATATGCCTTATATACAGACGGTGTTTCCAGGGCCCGGCGGAAATTCCTATGTATACTTTTTTCTAATTTCTGTGTTCACTAGGGAAAATGGTTGCTTGGTATTGACTTTTTCGGATTTGCATATACTTCCAAATGGGCATTTGTTTTGACCCGACAGCTACAAGATGTTGTACTATGTATTTGTTGATTGTTATAAAGTTTATTTAGTATACTATTATTATATGAGTTGATGATGCTATTAATATTGTAAGTGCAAGAATAACTAATTTTTAATGTTTTTTTTATTAAATATCTTACTTAGTGGGTTGTTCTGGTGAAAATGTTTGTCGAACAATTTCAGAAAGTGTTGACCGATATTAATATTAGATACTTGTCAGAAATGGGGGTTGAACCATATTACTCTTCTTTTTCTATTTTTGGGTTTATTTGGTCTGGTACTTTTTGAGGATTCTACGTAGCATAGTTCCTGTTTAAAGCCATTGTTTTGAGGTTCTATATTGTAAGGTCTTATTTTAATTAAATTTTTTTCTATTAGAAGATAACTTGTTGCTCCTTGCATTTACAATGGCAGGGATTTGTTTGATTATTTGTTGGGGATAGTTGAAGCAAACATTTATGTAAGTTGGGGCCTCATTGTTTTTTTCATAGGTTTAAATGTTTCATTTGAGAAATTTAAAGTAATATCGAAGGAGTTGACGACTTTTAGATTGGAGGAAATTTCGATCTTAAATCCAAGCAATTTAAAGGCTCTAATGACTTTCTTTTTATCCTGGAGGATAGTGAGCAATTGCTATTAGGAATAACAATGAGTCCGTCATCCCTATATAGACCGATTTGTTTGGAGTGTAGTAGGGTGTTTAGGATGTAAATTCCCACCAAAATGTGGTCTACACCTACAAATCATTTAAATTCTAATAACCTCCAACTCCACCACAATTACTTAATATGGTAGCCTTTTTATTTTGAATTTCCATATCACTATTTATATGAGCCCGTAACTGAACCATATTTCACTGTCTGATTATGGTGCATGAGTACAGAAACCTGAAAGCTTTGAGTTGCAGTCATATATGCTATTTTTATAATAATAATAATAATAATAATAATATATATGTCTATTGAACAGGTTAAGATGCTCATCCCTTGTTCCCTGTTTAGGATGTGGTTTCCGGCTTTCTCTTTTCCAATCTTCTCACTATTACGTAGCCCCCTGCACATCAGTGGCGTTACCGCCTCGCTCGGGGTGATACGATTAAAAAATGTGTGTATGTGTGTGTGTATGTGTGTGTGTGTGCGCGTGTGCGTGTGTGCTTTATAAAATACTTACTTCAATTCTTATCTTCTGTTTTGAAATTGATCCACACACCGAATTATTGAAGTGTTTAGAATTTATTAATTAAACAGTTTGAATTTTTCTGAATTCACTACTTTCATTTCACTTTCTGACCAGAGTTGCTGTTTTGGAAAGGTTCCTCTGAAGTCACATTCGGGTGCAAATCAGTTTAGATATGTTATGTTTAGAAGTTTCAGCTCAAATGGACATGCGTATGTATCGTAGCGCTCTGGCTAGCAAAATATACGATCGGATTGTGGGCTTGATCTTTACTGTTCGATTTGATATTTTAACTTTGAACCGGATAATGCTGAGTAAATACTGTTAAGGAATCTATTTTTCTGAATGAAATTTCGAGTTCCGGGGGATTTAGATCAAAGACTCAATTCAAAGAACTGTTTGATGTCGTCGGATAACCTTACAAAGTGGAGATCTTTTATCCGGGTATTTGTATTCATTGGTTGGCGTCAAACTAAGCGAGTTGGCTGGCGAAGTCAGTTGTTGTTAAAAACTGCTTGAAACCACTCCTTTACTATCATTCGCTGACTTGACTGATAAACTAAACTGCAAAAACACAGCAATTCATGATTGAAGTTGTTTTTAATTTTTTTTAACTTCTTTCTGGTAAGCCGTTTTTCTTCTTTTTTTTTTTAGCCACCAGCCATTTCATTTTCTTACTATGAGAGACATAGTTCGTTTTCCAGACGTTCTATTTTCTTTTCTTTATTTTATTGTTTTTTTCAGACACGTAACAATACGAAAAATTAAAGATAATACCTGAAAAATCAAACTTCAATATGCGATTCACTATTGATTATTAAGATAATTAAACATGGATTCTTCTTCCTGTTTTATGTGTCGAGTCCTTTCAAGACATAGACGACTATGTTTCCTACAGCACCCTTTCCTTTGAAGCTCTTAGCAATATTTGTTTTGTTGGTATCCTTGCCTATGATTAATTGATTTTGTGTTTTACAGTTTATCAATGATAAAATTATTTAAAATGAAGGTTATTTAAAGCCAGAAAACATTTTTCTGTAGATTGTAGTTTTCGGGATATTATAATTTAGTTGTACAAGTTCTACTAATACATACTTGGGCAGAGAAGAAATCGATTCATCCCATTCCCATAGGTCCTTGCGCGTAAGTGAATACAATGAACCGACAAGATTTGGAAGTTGGATAGCCGATTTCCAGTTCTAAGTCGTTAACCGTTACACAAACCGCTCACCCAATCTTACAACACCTGGAATTCCCAGGCGGTCACCCACCCAGACACTGACCAGGATCGACATTGTTTAGCTTCGGTTATTGTACGAGAAGTGGCGTTTAAACGTGATATGGCCGTAAGCCCAAGTTCATTCCCACACCCTCTTCTGTTATCTCTTTACACGAGCTTGTTAATTAAGTTACTTGCTGGTTCCATCTTATTGTTTTTCCTTTAATATCTTCTCTAAGGGTCAAATTCGCAAAAATCCCTTTCTTTGTTATGTGTCATAGAAGTTTCAACTATTTCTGAATTTAGGTACCAGAGTAATTTAAACATCATCGTTGCTTACACGCTATGATCATTGCACTCCCATCATCTTTGCGTAAAATAATATCTATATTATTTCAGGTTATTTTTTTGGTGGGGGGTGTTTTGTGTTTATCGTTGGGTTTCAACAACACCAAAATAAGAATAAACTATATATATATATATATATATATATATATGTGTGTGTGTGTGTGTGTGTGTGTGTGCAGATATAAAGTCATTCCTCCCAAGACACACACACACACACACACACACACACACACACACACACATGTAAATATAAAAAAGTGAACAATGAAGTCAAAACTCAGAGGCGACAGACTGTTTTATGCCAAGTACAATCATCAGTTTTTCCTCGACTATTTATATATACGGGTCATATATGTAACATAGTCTACACGGCAACACAGCATTATCTACCATAAAGTTTCTTTTAACTTAATAATTCAAAATCAAAAGATTTGCTGGCTTATATTTATGTAAGCTTTTGTCTTGTTTTGGCGTTAGGAACCCGCTCTTAAATTTTGTAAAAGTATTTTTGATATGCCCTATAAATATACTCAAATAAAAACTAAATATATTTTAATCGTGTTCCATGCTCAACTAAATTCCCGTCATCATCCGTTCAATTTACCATGCAAATGGAAAACAGCTGTACTTTGCCGTTTTTGGAAGTACTGGTTGAACGTAAGTGTTGTTTGTTCATTATCAGTGTTAATCAGAAGCCAACGTTCACGGGTCCATACACCAACTGGAATTCTTTTGTCCCTAAATCTTGTAAGATAAATCTGATTACTACCTTAGTCTATCTTTTGTAGATGATTTGTTCTCTTTGTAGACTTGACCAAGAGTTGGAAAATAATCATCGTATTTTTGGGGACAATGGATATATTGAGAATGTCATTAAACTCGCTGATGGGCGTAGGATTAAACGCTTTGAAGAATAGGTAAATTTTGGTCTCAAAATTTATTCAAATTTACCGTTACTAAGTGAGAAAAGTTAAATGCTGGTTGACAAAGTGTTGGCTTGTATCACATCATGTTTTCCCATTATCAAGTTGGGTGTTGCTTTTGGGTCTAATTCAGTGTTTCCTAGATTTGTTTAGGATGTTTGTTCTGTTTTAAAGGTAGTTCAGTTCGTGTACAATTGTAAAAGTCAGTGTGAAGCCGAATACGTAGGACGAACAAATCAAAGACGGGAAACACGAATTAGCACATTCTAATCACTATAAGACTGGGTAGTTTGGGTCATTCTTTGCGAGTCCCTCTACACAAATTCGGCCATTGATAAGAACTTGGTTGATAACCGAAACTACGTGAGTAAATATGTGAATAATTTTTTTCAGTTTTGCAAAAAACCCGAAATGTTCATCATTCATTTAGTTATACCTAAAGACGTCAACATTTCATTACAACAACCGGCAAAAGGTAGGAACATTTCATTTACTCGCTGAACCTTTTATGAGGTTCGTGAGTACTATTTTTCCATCTTATAATCGCTTGGAACTATTTATTTTTATTCGTAAATTAAGACCTTTGGGCTGCAATCTTTCATTTAAACATGTTTCGTTAAAAACGACTGACGAGGAAGATTTTAATTTTTCCAGTATTTTTATATGTTTTCTTTTTACTGGAGATAAGAAGTGTAAAAATGTCCCACAATTTTCGACTTTCCAAGCGCTTTGAGCTACTTCACTCTCCATTTGAAAGGATGCCATTTTTCCGATGTTGTTATTATGTCTTCATGCTGGACTATAATGTCATTTTTGTGTTTTGGAAAGGAGAGTCATTTAAAGGTATCACGTGATGCGCGCTCCTGGGTATATATAGACTGCACAGTTATAGGTCAGATTTAAATTAAATTAGACCAAAAAAACAATTGTATTAGAAAGTGCTCAATACATGTCTGAAGGAAGATGAAATATATATATATATATATATATATATATATATATATATATATATGTGTGTGTGTGTGTGTGTGTGTGTGTGTGTGTTAACATTTTAGACTTATTACTGTTGTGAGTCAGGTTGCAAGTGTTTTTATTGGATGGAATTTTTACCTCCGAATTCAGCAGATTTTGAATTCAGAGTTGTTCCTATTCTTTGACGATTAAAGCTATGTCAAGTCTGCCCTGTTGTTAACTAATTGATGAACATGAATTTATATATAGACTCTGCGAAAGTAACTATATATATATATATGTGTGTGTGTGTGTGTGCGTGTGTGTGTGTGTGCGTGTGTGTGTGTGTGTGTTCAGTATATGCTTTGCCAAGGACGTGTGCTGCCTGTGCTGGTTCCTTTGTAGAAGAATTAATGGCGTGTCGTCAATCAAACTTTGTGGCCGATACGATGACCAGTGCCGGCTAACGATAGACTCAAACCGGAAATTGACAATTGCAATGACGTCATTTGATACTACAACATTCTTTGATCACTTTCTTCCCTTTATTTTAATTTATCTCTTGGCCGTTTCTCTGCTGTTGCTTCCAGACCAATTTATCGCTTACGTGCAAGTTTAAGTAAGAGGCAGGGCAGAAGAAGGGATGCTTTCCGGAATAAAAAGCCCATTCCACTTTGTACTTCCTGTTGAGGTAACATCAACGCTAGGAAATAAGTAATAAATAAATGGCTTTCACTATTTATGAGACCACCTTTTCTTTTTCTATGAGGTCTGAAAGTTGTCGCTATGCTGGAGTATTTCATGTGCGTATTGTAATGTCGAGTCTTTTCCTTGCACAACTATATATATATATATATATATATATATATATATATAGGATCGGAGAAAATAATGGAAACAGCTTGAAATTTCAAGCAAATTTATTTCATTATTGGGTAGGACCGTCTTTGGCAGTAATCAGAGCTTGAATTCTGCATGTGATAGACTCATACTAAGTTTGAATTGTTTTCAGAAGAATTTTTATCCATTCTCAAATTCTTTAAATGATAATAGTGGAGAATATCGACTCGTCACCTGTTTTTCTAAAAGGAACCATATATGTTCAATTATGTTGAGATCTGGGGGCTGTAGTGGCCAGTTAAGATGTTCTACTTCACTAGAACGTTCCTCGTGCTATTCAGCTACAACGTTAGCAGTATTAATGGATGCATTATTACCCTGAAAGATAGCATTTCTCCCAAGAAAGAGGACCTGAACAATAGAATGAAATTGATTAGTTAATTTTTAAAAATAGCCCTGACTGTTGATTTTAATAAACTTAAATAAAAAGAACTGTACGGAGGCAGTCGTTAGCAGTGCTAGCAAGAAATTACAAGTCATCGTGACCGAGAGTTTGAGCGTACTGGCCTTGTTCTAAATGCTGATCACGCCAGATAATAGGTTCTCTCTAAAAGTCTGTAAGTGAAGATCACTTAGTTTGGCAGTATTAACCAGGGTCAGTTTCCTACTTGTACAATGTAGCTTTGCTGTGCCTTTTCTATAAATACTTTTCATGGTTATTTTTCTGATGTCACCTTACCCAAATTGCATGAATTTAATTTAAGTACAGTTCGATTGGCTTGATGTAATCGTAACTTTTTTGTTAACAGTTTCTTTTCTCGACACTTCTCGCCTGTGAAACTTTTTTCTGGCTTCTTGCCTTTCCAGCCAACATTTTAAATGCAAAGTCAATCATTACTTACTGTTTTCTTCATTGTTCTTCTTTTATTGTTCTCTCTCCTTAATGTTTTTCTTTTTCTCATATCGTCTCACACTCAGTAACTCATTGTGTCTTTGTGACTCTATTGTTTTGCTTAGCGCCAAATGATTTAAACACGCACACACACACAAACATACACACGCACACACACACATATATATATATGCACATGCTCTAAAGTAATAATAATAATAATAATAATAATAATAATAATATATATATTATTTTTAAAGAAATATTTATTAATATATATTTTTGAACTGATAAATATTTTTTAAACTGAGAGATAACCACTTTCCGAAAAGCTCAGAACTAAACAAAATTTTCAATAGAAAGACAATCAAGCTAAGTTATAGTTGTACTAGTAATTCAGAAAGTTTCATAAAAAACAAAACACCAGAAATTTAGATAGCGTTGTACAAAACACGATCACTAATAAAGAATGCAAGTGCAGGGACAAAAATAAATGCCCAATTTAAGGACTTTGTAATACAAAAGAAGTCATTTACAAGACTTAAATGGTTAAAAAATAATATGTTTGGGACATGACTTAAATGGTTGAAATGTAATATAATTGGGATCAACCAAAGACACCTTTAAGACCAGGTGGTTAAATCACATGTCTACATTCAAAATAGAAAACTTAAAAAACTGTACAAAATTGGCTATCTACGTGTGGAAATTGAAATGAAAATATAGAAAAACTCAGACATAACGTGGAGCATAGTGAAAACAGCCAAGCCTTACAAAGGTAGCAAAATATGTAGACTATGCCAGGAAGAAAGAGCGATTATGCTATTCCGAAACAAAAATGAACTATTGAATGAAAGAATAGAAATTATGACTAAGTGTAACCATACTAAAAAATACCTATTAAGTTCATACAACCAAGAATGAAAACGTTTTGATTTCTGGTAATTTTAAAAATTGCGCGTTCAAAAATTAAAAAATTATATTTGTGTGTGTTTTAATCATTTAAACTCCCTCAGGCCGATTGAACACTATGAAGAAATGGTAGACTTTAAAAACAGTAGCTAGTCACGCATTTACGAATCTTTCATTCAGTAATGAATTTGAACACTCTCAGCTACTGGCATGTGTTTACATGTGTTTACATTGTGTATATAACACGCTAAAATCAACCTTCCACTACCGAGCGCCCATAGCTTAGATTCGCCGACTGATATCAATTCGGTCGAGTTTCAATCCTGGCTAAAAGCAATCGGGTGTCTAACCGTACTGATAACCTGTGGTACTGCGAGCCAGGACGGTCTGCGGATGACTATATATTTGTGTGTTTATATATATATATATATATATATATATATATATATATATATATATATATATATACACGCACACACACACATACACACATATATATGCAGGTTCCATTCAAAATGACAGACAAGGTATTATCATTATGTTTTTTATGTAATACTTCATTGGTTGTTACGATTTTTTATTTTCAGAACTCAAAGGATATAAGAATTTTTCAAAGGTTTTGTATTTTCGAGCGCTTTCGGCTCTACTTTCAATCATTATCAGGAATGAATTTTGTTTAACTTGTAAATAAACATGTATAAAGTTTATGCATACGCAGTCACGTGTATGTTATGTTCCGAAAACGGTAACCACATTATTACCGTGTTCATAATTGGTTTAAATAAGTGTAGGATTTCTATTTTTTTTATTATTCGTAATGCCTCCATTATTTGTAATCTTCTTTTGCAGGTGGATGACGCTGTTATGCATGCATATTTAATAAGTATGTCACGGATATGTGCTGGTAGATCTCGATGTGTCTTTAAAAATATACAAAATAAACAAAAGAAGCGAAAACAAATTAGGAGGAAAAACTACCATTATTGATCAATACTGAATTCGTATAAAATGACAACAAGTACTGAATGTTTGGTTGTTTTGTTTTTATGGCATATCAACCTCGGCGGGTCATTTATTGCCAACTAAATTTTATTTATTTATTGCTGGTAATACCTTCTTCTTTTCCAACAATTTATTGTGTTTTTTATATAAGTTTTTCGCCTAGTAATACTTTTTTTCTTTTCGAATATTGAGATTGTTTTTAAGGGCAGGGTCCCCAAGTCCTACTCTGTTATTTAACCCATAACTCGAGGGAAGGGACGGATTAATAACTTTTCCCAAGGGTACCAGTGCTTAAGTGAATGCAGGGTATTCAACTGGAATTCGAACTCGGCTCACCTATTTCTCTTTCCGAGCCGATATCCACTGCACAATAACTCACATTCATCACTAAACGCTTAAAGCAACTGGTATTCCCAAGCGGTCACCCATCACCCATCTAAGTACTGACCAGGCTCAACGTTGCTTAACTGGTGATCGAGCGAAAACCGGTGTATTCAACGTGATATAGCCGTAAGCCAGTACTGAATGTAATTCTATTCGAAATTAGAACAGAATTATCCGAAATATTGTCAATTAATACGAATTTTTAACAATTAGATCTTTTATAAAATTTCTCTTTCTGTTATCACAAGTTTCGCATTTTTCTTTCATATTCGTTAATATAATGATACCATGAGGAATGAAAGAACCCTGGTGAAATTTCAACCCACATTCCTCATCAGTCGGAAGCTGTCATTAGTACTACTTAATCTTGGTGGCCTCATCGTTAAGGTAGATAGACAATATAAAAAATTTTGGTTTGAATAAATTTCATGGATTCCATTTTTTTATGTTTTATCACGTGACCATGACATTACAACAACAACAAAAAAATTTCATTTTGGATAATTTTCACGTTCTAATGAACGCTAAGTAATTTGTCAACCGTTATAATTAAAGCAAGAAGAAAATTTACAGTAATTTTTAGCAACACAATTTTGTGGTTATGTTTTGTTACCACAATTCATACCCCTAAAGTTGATCTCAGAAAGAGATTGAAAGTACTTGGGAATATCTAGAAATGAATAATAAAATCATCTGTCAAAGTTACAGCTTATATCTTTCAATTATAATACGCGAAAAATTATCCGTGAGTATGAACGGATAAAAAAAAAAAAATAAACAGACACAATGTTTGTAATTTATTTAATCTGACATGTCTAAAGGAAAATTTGCAGGCTAAACACACACACACACACACACACACACACACACACACACACGCACACATATATATATGCAGGGTTCATTAAAAACATTCAGTAATATTAACTATGAACATGCTAACAACATGCTTACTGTGTTAGGTACATAACACGTACCACTACTGTACATCATACATAACAACACATACATTCTGTTACACTTAAATTAACATTTTCTACCGTAGATCTTTCTAACAGAAATATATTGTTGCTGTCCTAGTTTCAGATTCCTTGTTCCCACTTACTTGTCTGTGATAGAGTTTCATACGTCTACACGGCCTTGTGAGTAAGTAATTATTTTCCAATCTACAACCCTTTTGCAACAGATGAAACATGACAACCCTCTTATTACTCTCTTGTTATTTCCATGGGATATTTTCTTAAAAAGTAGGTTCCTTGATTTCACCAACCCTGACCTTTGCAGCTAGGATCCACCATGCCACGTACACGAGGATGAATCATCTTTATTCATAATTTTTATGTTTATTTTATTTACCAATATTTTCCGTACGTTTTGCATGCAAAATACTGAATTACCTCCCCTAGATTGCTTTACGTCATTACATTTTTTGAACGCACTATTTTTTTTTACATAAATCTTATTATTTATAATATGAATTTAATATTTATTATGCAGAAGAAGAAAGATTGTCTTAATTGTTAAGTGTAGAGGTGATGAGTCGATAAAAAACAAAACAAAACAACAAAAAACAAGCTTCAAATTTCCCGCGAGCATCAGATTTTCCAGCCCCATCTTTCTACATATATATGCCCTAGAAGTTTCAACTGCCTCTTTTGAATGTTAATTATAAAATTTATTTTTGTTTCAGTTTTCTCTAAAACTTTGTCGCTGCATTCATGTTCGGTCCATGACATCACCAACAGCCTCCTGTTAAACAACATTTATGCTGACTAAAGTCTCCTCAGCTACATTTATAGTATGTTTCTCGCAAGAACCGCAAACATTTTCAATGTTTTTCTTCTATACTGGTTGCCAGCCACGGCTAGAGAGTCGAGTCAACTCTTTTATTCATTCTAAAGTTAAGAAGTAGCGACGGCTACATACCTTTCTTTATGGTATTTGTGAGAACTTGAATGCAGCAATCTTAAACAGGATTCGAACTCGGCTCGTCAATTTTTTAATTTCCAGCCTCTAACAATGACACCATCTACATATCCACATCAACAAATGAATTGCTGAGCTCAAATTATCTATCCACTTCAGCGAACCGCATAGATCTGTCTTGTTTTTTATTTATTTCGGTGAGAGGTCTGGATTACGGATTCCTGGTCCGTAGGTGTCAATTTCTTTCCATGCTTTTTAGCGCGATGGCTGAGTCTATAGTTAGTAATCATCCTGTGGCATGTATTATATTACGTGGAGAGGTAAAAGAAATCGCTAAAATGTTAACTAAAATTTATTGGAATAGCCACAGAGTTTTAACGGATCTGTGTAGATGTTCTGATAAACTGTTGACTTTTCGATTGTTGGGATACTTCTACGGGTGTGCGTTTTTATAAAATCTGTAAATCCTCATATAGCTCGCTGTTTCTCGTGTTCGCTTCCAAAAATAAGCAACCTTTTTAAAATTCACTTTCTGTTTGATCTTTTCCATTTGAATGCTTGAAAGCACCGATTCTTCATGGAAGGAAGTCAGTTCTGTGAGCAGAGAAACTGAAGGCTTCTGATTCCCTCAATCCGGTTACTTCCAGGGATAATCATGTCAGAAAGCATCATCATTGGAGCATGTGATGTGGATAAGAGACGGAAAAGGCTGACTACATTCGCTTGTCAGTGAATGCCATTTTGCTTGTCATTAGCTTGTAATTGGAAGGCCTCAAAGTAACCACATAATGTCAATACGCATAAATATATTAACATATTGCTTAAGTGGTAAGATAGATAGATAGATAGATAGATAGATAGATAGATATTAAACGAACGAAGATACGTATAAAATAGATAGATAGATAGATATTAAACATACGAAGATACGTATAAAATAGATAGGTAGATAGATAGATAGATAGATAGATATTAAACATACGAAGATACGTATAAAATAGATAGATAGATAGATAGATAGATAGATAGATAGATAGATAGATAGATAGATATTAAAGATAGATATTAAACATACGAAGATACGTATAAAAAAGTAAGAAAATTATATAAGAAAAAGGTGAAAATGCAACTGGAGTAATTCAGAATATTTCGAATAACATTACCGGTTTCAGGATGTGCGTTGGTGCAATTGATATCAGTTCGGAAAGAGAAAACGGAGAGCGGAGTTCCAATTTCAGCTGAATTCGTTGCATTCACTTGTGCGCAAATGACCCTGGAAAAAGTATGAATCCATTGCTTCTCCTTCCAGCTATGGACAGACTGGGTTGTAGTGTCTTGGTTGGCAACCAGTCTATCGCAGAAAGAAATGTCTACCTATTGCAGTAAATCTTTTTCCTGGTCAGTCATGTATCGAAACAGACATGATCGCATAAGCGTGTATAACGCATAGCATTTAACTGACCCTATTTACCGGTTTCACAATTATGTGATTATTAGAAGTTAAATTGAGATGGAGAGACGTGTGGCTATCTGTTTGGTATTTTCTATACATATATATCCGTTTGTTTAATGTCTTTCTCTGTCTGTCTGTCTGTCTCTCTCTCTCTACACACACACACACACACACACACACACACATATATACATATATATATATGAAAATAAATTAAACAGTGGGATAGATAGAAACACAGCCACCCACACCTATTTATAGATAGATAGCTAAATATATATGAACATAGATAAATAGATATTGTTCCTAGCTATCCGAGTGAATGCCAAAAAAAAAAAAAAAAATCCCGATCAAAATGTCTTTCTAAAATAAATCTAAAGTTTTCATCACCACGTACGAGGTCCGATGAGTAAATTTTCGACATTTTATATTTTTAATTTCGGCCATGCGCGTTAATTGTTTTTATTTTGTTGACTGCACAGTGTAGTAGGGTCAGTTTGGAACCGTCTGTAAGAAAAAGATTATCATGACGCAATGCATTCCACAATAAATTTAGAAACAGTAAATTGTACTGCTTGGCATTTGCGCGTTTGGGTGTCAATTAGAGAGCAGTGCAGAGGATTCGGAAAGAGTTGGATGATATATCAGGTCAACATCATGGCGTTTGGAATGAGCACTAGTTTTGGCGACGTTATGCTTCAGTTAATCTTTCCACAGAGCCTCAGACTCAACAGAGGGGAGCTACATCAATTGCTCAGGGTCAAGAGAGTGGCCGCTGGAAGTCTCTATGGCTGTCAACAAGACTCTGCACCATGTCACACAAGCCAGAGAACCCAGTCACGTCTCTGTCCATTTCTTTGATCATATCACCCCTTACATCTGTTCATCTAACTCCCCAGACTGAAACCACCTTGATTATTATAAGTGGGGCGCAGTTGAGCGAAAGATCAACAAAACTCCTCGTAACACCAAAGATGAACTGAAGTTAAAGATTATATCAACATTCATCAACTTAAACATGGAGATCACCAAGAAGAAAATCGATTTCGGCTGGAGGCATGGTTGAAGACCGTGCCAATGTTTATGAATAAATCTATTTTTAAGCATTTCAATATATTTTGTGCCATTTTGGTATATATATCTGTTGAAATGAGATGTCACAGTTATTTTCATCTTTACGTAAGTTAGGCAATCCTCTGTATGTATTTATGCTCTTAATTTACTTATCTATCTATCTATCTATCTATGTTATATATTGCCGTACGACGACAAAACAACAAACACGCATATATAAAAATATAAGGTTATATTTTTTATTAGTGACGACGAACCGTGTGGAATAGAGAACGGAAGGGTGAGAGCGCACATAGAATGGGTTGACGGGAGTGTAGTCTTGCCTGTGGTGTTTCTCTGCTTCCACTGGCCGTTCTCTGCTGGCGAATCCGTGTGTCGAGGTCTTTATATAGTCTTCTAGAACCGGGACTTTCCTTCCGGTTTTGCCTCGCCCACGCAACGCCCACGTAATTCTAAGAGACACCTGATCTGTTTGCCTCTGTAGCCATTTCCGCCGCTGTCGGAAATAAGGTCAAATGACATCCGCTCCGGCCTCGACAGGATGTATTTCACAAACACCTGTCTTGTCGCTTCGCCGCCCCCTTCACCAACGGGAAACACCATCGCTTGCATCACTTCCTCGGGTGGGGCCAGATTGTTATATTACATCTATCTATCTATCTATCTATCTATCTATCTATCTATCTATCTATCTATCTATCTATCTATCTCGGTCTCTCTTTATATATTTATCTTATTCTATTCATATCTCTCTATAAATTACAACTTTAAAGATGTGGAAATACACGCATTCGTAAATTATTGAAATAGAATACATCGTCTTTTATTTGCACGAAATAAATTATCTTTTCTTTAAACTGAAGAAAAATGTATAAGTACACATTTCTTTTATTTATGTTGAATCAATTTCTCTTTATGTCAATAAACTATTGATAAAAGCGCTTTTCTTTTCGAATCTCTATCCTAAGTAAAGGTATTTGGACATCTTGGCATCAGCTTCTATTACAGAAATTAATGAAGTTAATGGTTTCCGCAAGATATCGCTATTTGCCAATAGTTTCTTTCTCGATTCTAAAGAAATCGGCCATTTTTAACATACTCTCATTTCGACAGATATTCACATCCAAGCAATTCTCCTGAGAATTTCATCATCCCGCGATGGTTAAAAAGAACGTATCACATCTCACTATTATGGTGTTTGAGCATCAGTGGTTGTCTCATACATGAGTTTTTTTTAACCAATTCACTCCAAGCAAGATGATAATGTCGCTAACACGCAAAGATCTACTGGGGGTGAAAGAGAATGAAAAACTTTAGAAGGAACAGGAAGTTCAATTTTAAACAAAAAACGAAGGATAAACCGCTACTCCTGTTCAAAAGACTGGGGAAGAGTGTGAACCTGACGATAGAAGAATATCCAATAATTTGGCATGCGGAAGTAGTCGATCAAGTCGCTTAATATGACAAGATTTCGAAATGCTGATTTTTGAGAGAGGTTAAATCTTTTGATTTGGGGTATTTGGCCAAGCTTAATTCACTTATCGTTCACGTATCTCATTTATCCTTGTGTCATAAAAAAGTTTGTAGGCAAGTTGTTACTATCTATGGAGGAGCCTCTCTAAATAGTTGCATAACTGGGATCGATATTTGAGCTCAGGTAAATGACAAAGATTTTAATGATTATTATCTAAGCAACCGGGCACATTGTACAGATTTTTCTTCACTTTAGTTTACTTTGTATCAAACGCAGTAAATTCCATTAATTATCTGTATTAGTGAAATTATGCATTTTATGTAAATTATGAGAGTTACAAGTACCATATAACCAAATATCACCTGTCGCATGTTTGGGTCACTGGCGACTAAGCCATTTATCCCGTCATTCTATTCTGGTGAAGTGGTTTAAACTTGTCTCTATGGCCAAGCACGCAACCAGACATTAGAAAGTACCTTTTGGGCTCGTATGAAAGTATGTGCAATACTATTTTTTTGTAAGTTAAGATACATTGGAAACCAAAGAGAAACGCACTGTTAATAATTTTTTTATTTCACCTCATGATTTTCACTTTTGTTTGGATATTATTATACACCCTTCATTTGTCATTGAGCCATTCCTCTTTAGCCTGTCTGCATTTTCTTCTTATTTCCTTATGTAGTTCCCTGTATTCCATTCCATGTCTTGATATCATTTTCCGCCTTCTTTGCATCATGTGCAGAATCTTTTCAGTCATTCACTCGTTTTTCTTTCTGCGCCTAATTTTCTTTGGTGCAATGTTGTTTGCTGATGTCACTATTGCTTCCTTTAGCGAGTCCTATTTCGAGTGTCCTTTTCCCATTTGTTCTTCGTATTTGATTTTCACGCAGTTAGTGTATGCTACACACACACACACACACACACACACACACACACACACACACACACACACACACGGATATATATATATAATTATTATTTACAATAAATTTCCTCAGCAGATTCATTGTACCCAATCCTCAAAGGAACGACACTAGTTGCCGTAGTGTCGACTTTAAATATAGTCTAGAGGGAGACCCAATAAATAAAGCTCTGCGTGTCGAACGCATTGACTAAACTTACCATACTGCTCGATAAGTATCACAGATCTAAACCAAAGTCGAAGAAAAAAATCAGCTGAAACTTAAGAAATAACAAATAGCTTCATCCATGATATTGCTTTACATCATTAATGAATACAATTGGGAATTATTAAATTCTATATGCGAGTGGGCCCGTGCCATAGAAATTTGACGGAAAATATTTATATCGATAGCCGTCTAAAAAAAAAAACGACAATATATATATTGATGCACGTCAGGAAAAACAAACAAACAAACCAAAAATTAATTCAAACTCTTGAGCGTGACAGGAGGAAAATAGGGGACCCCTCCCCCCCACGAATCACGTTTAAATCTGGTCATAACACATTACATTGCATTTGAATACATGGTTTTGTTGTCATTTCGTGCTATCACGCGGTGTGATGTCATAGAAATTTGCGAACTGCGTTTGTTATTTTTGGTAACTATTGCCGTGCCTAGCGGAATTTTATGTCAACACAAAATAAAATCGTCGGTGATGGTGGATGTTATTTTGTTACCGTCTTAATAACCTCTCTGAAGATGGCTCATGTGAGAAAAATTATCCAAATGTTGGAGAAATTTTGTGTTTATTTTCAACTGAAATTAAAGCCAAAATACGACGTTTAGAACGGCTCATGATTAAACATAATAGACATTCATTGTCTCTTATATTTAACAGTATATGTTTAGAATATATATATATATATATATATATATATATATACTTAATTACTTAATGACATAATTCTTGTAAAAGAAAATAATAAGGCACTGTTAAAGAGCAAACCGACCCTGCCTAGCTTTTGAACCTCTCTCTCCATGAACTTGACAGGAGAGAAATGCATATATATATATATATATATATATATATATATATATATATATATAGGCACAAATTTACTATGGATGATCTTGCGATCAAGGCACTCTCTAACTAAAGAAATGTATGAAAGATAGAGAGAGACACAGAAAGAGCGAGAACGTGAGAGAGACAGAGAAAGTCGAATCTTCATCAGTGTGTCTACTGTGAAAGAGCATAATCACGTTATAACATCAAGTACAAATATACAAAGCTAAAACTATATTTTGTAATATATATAAAATTGATGATCTACCTATTTTTCTCGTGCCGCGGTCTTCTTTTTTTTCTTCTTCTTGTATGTGCCCTGTCTCTTCAGGGTGTAGGCGATCATGGCTTTCCACGTCTCCCTGTCCCTGGTGGTTCTTTTAATCCTCGTTCCATCATCCACCTGATTAGGTCCTTCAAATATGTTATCCGCTGCTTTCCCCTGTCTCTTTTCCCTCTATCTGGCCTGTTAGTATCAGGTTCTCCAAGCCCTCTTTCCTCATTGCATGTCCCAGGAACTTCAGCTGTCTCTTCCTTATGCTCAGAATTAATTTCCTTTTCGTTTCCATCATTTTTAAAACCTCATCATGCTCAACCTATGATATTTGCAGCACCCTTCTGTAGAACCATATTTCAGTTGCTTCAAGTTTTTCCTTCATCTTTGATGATATTGTCCAGCATTCAGTGCCATATTGAAGAACTGACGACACATAGCAATCCAGTATTCTCGTCTTTGTTTCTAGCGAAATTCTCCTGTTTCTTAATACTTTACTCAACTTCTGGAATGCTTCCTTTGTCATGCCAATTTGTCTTCGGATCTCTGCCGCACTTTCCGTCTTCTGTTATAACACTTCCCAGGTATTTAAAGTTTTGTACCTGCTTGATTCTAGTATCCCCGACCAGTATTTGGCATATTGGACTACTTTTGTGGAAAAGATCTTTTCTATGTTCTTACTATCGTTTGAGTATTTCCTCTTTCTCCAAAATGATTGTTCCATCCTTGGATTTTATACATCCTGTTGAAGAGCAGGTTTTTTGTCCTGTCAGTTCTTTTATTTCTTTATGTATGTCTGCTTTATTATTCCTGCTCAATGTCTCTACTTCTGCACATTTGCCATTGAGCCATTCCTCTTTAGTCTGTCTGCATTTTCTTCTTACTTCCTTGTGTAGTTCCCTGTATTCCATTCCATGTCTTGATATCATTTTCTGCCTTCCTTGCATCATGTCCAGAATCTCTTCAGTCATCCACTCATTTTTCTTTCTGCGCTTAATTTTCTTTGGTGCAATGTTGTTTGCTGATGTCACTATTGCTTCCTTTAGCGAGTCCTATTTCGAGTGTCCTTTTCCTATTTGTTCTTCGTATTTGATTTTCACGCAGTTAGTGTATGCTTTCTGTAGGTTGAGGTCATTCACGAGGGTATTTCAGTTTTGGGGCTGCACTAGGCTTCTTCAATCTCTGGTGTTGCACGTTTAGTTTGCAGATGACTGGGACGTGATCGCTTTCACAGTCGGCGCATAGATAGGGTTTGCTTTGAACCACTACATTTCTGAATCTCCTGTTTATGATTATGTAGTCGATCTAGTTTTTCCTGTCACCTCCTGGGATTCTCCAAGTCCATAGACGTCGTAGGTGTTCTTGAAACCAGGTATTAGTTATTACCTGGTCATTTGCTGTGCACCATTGAACCCATTTTTCTCATCATTCGTTGCGGATTCCTAAACCCAAGTTGCCAGTTGTCATACCTTTTCTCTCCTTGCCTACCTTGGCATTTAAATCTCCCATGATGATTCTGATTTCGTGGCTTTTACATTGAGTCTTGGCATTGTCTAGAATAGAGTAAAACGATTCTATTTCTTCCTCAGTGCTTTGTGTTGTTGGTGCATGGATAACTACAATTGCTATGTTGAACGGTAACTTTTTCAGTTTGACCAGAACTCTTTCGGAGAACTGGTAGTATCCCAAAACACATTTCTTTGTCCAGTATTAAGCCGACTCCTTTTTCGTTATTTTTGCGTTCTGCATATATTATCCTATGGTTGTCGCTGCTGAAGTCTCCATTATTTGGTCATCTGGTTTCGCATATTCCCAGAATATTGATACTACTCAGTTACATTATTCACCTCATTACCACTGAGTCTAAATAAGCCACTCCAGGGATTGAACTCACAATTACTGCACCACCATATTCATGAGCCAACGCTTTAATTCACTACTCTGCAGAAATTTGGAGAACTTAAAGCCTTAAACCTAATATACTTGCCGCTGGTGAAACCTTGCTGTCATTTTGCATTAAATTTTCTTTCTTTCTTTCTTTCTTTCTTTCTTTCTTTCTTTCTTTCTGACTTTTCCAATGTTTTAATAATTACAACAATGATATGGACAATGATCTGCATGTAATTACTGTAACTAATGATAGATTTTCCTCCCCAAAATTTAATAAGAAAATTTTAGCATGCCATGAATAAATAATCGCACATCTACATGCGTTGGTGCTCTCACCTCACATCAATGAGAAATATCTCAGACTACTTCAGGGAGGCCAATTTCCGCGTGTTTTATAAAAGGTAGAACTCGTCTGTTGAATAATGACAAAAACCTAAAAAATAAAAAACAATAGATTAGATATATAAATCATTTTTATGTTGGACAGTGGTTGATTATTTTTGCTTTTTTAAATTTAATTTAAGGGCGCTGAAGCTGAAAATCATCTTACTTTTTTTTGGTTATCTACATCTTCTTCTGTACAGAAATGTCTCAATTTTAGAAAAAAGTCAGTTAAGTGCCATACGTGATACACGCTTGGGCGATCATGTCTCGAAAGAGACATAACTGACTGGGCAGAAGGTTATCCCGCAGTAGGTTGCTATTGCTTTCTGCGGTAGACTGGTTTCCGACCAAGGCTATAGAACCCAGTCTGTCCTGCTATTTAACCCATAACTGGAGGGAAGAGACGGATTAATACCTTTCCCAAGGGTATTTGCGCGAAAGTAAATACCCTTAACTGACATCTTCTTCTGTACAGAAATGTCTCAATTTTCGAAAAAAGCAGTTTTTTCATTTGTTTTCTGTATATATGATATTGACGATGACAATATTTCTCAAGGTACACTCTTCAAACACCTCTCAATTCCCATTTAAACTGATAAATATTGGCCTGCTTATTGAGAAACACTATTTTTTTAATAACAATCAGACCCTAAGTCTGTAAAAATAACACGCTTCAATATACCAAGACCAACAAGTATTTTTATCAAATCATTTAATACACTAACAGCAGAAATAAAACCTTCATGAACATGGTGAAATGTTTATCTTTCTTGATTGTCTGTCATGTTCAATGTTATTTAAGTCTTTTTGATAACCCAGCCGTAGTCAACTATCATTCGTTTGTCCCACCGTCTCTGACAGCGCTCTTCCATTGATTATGGAATCATTTTACTTGCTCATCACTCACATTGTCGCAGTAATCTGAAAATTTATCTAGATGTGAATATAAGAAATGAACCTTAATACTCATATTAATGTATTACTGGCAAAATAATTTAAATTTTACCGATAAATTGGAAAAAATCGGTACTTATATTTAAAGATTTTTGACGCAAAGACATTTTTCTTATAAAAACAGTTTATTTATTTTCAGGTGGCTGACATAAATTGCTCGGCCTTCCTGAAAATCGACAGGTTATAAGCACTTTATTAACTAAATGTTGCAAGATCGGAAATTGTGTTTTTTTCTTAAAAAATGAGCAATTTCAGTACAGTAAAAACGGTAGCTAACCATAAAAATCTAAGTTCATTTTCAGAATCAGCCCCCCATCAAATTCGTTAAAAAAGGTGTTTTGCTTCTTAACACAAAAATCGTTTTGATCCGTGTTATTTATTGCTGAAATCTTAATATTTTGTTCGCAATTTTATTTATTTATATTTGGGAAATAATAATAATTTAACGATATTAAGTCTTATAAAATGAAGCCCTAGCTGAGGCAGCAGACTCGATTCATACCTTCTTTCCAAGAGTATTTGCGCGTAAATGAATATAACGAACCTAACTGGAATTGGAACTCGGCTCTGCGATTAAAACTTCCGAGACATTATCCATTAAAGCACCTGTACATCAAAGCCTATAACCTTTGGCTTTCCCAAACGGTCACTCATCTGAGTAATGATCAGGTTCGACGTAAGGGAACCGTTGTTTTCAATGTATTATGGGCGTAAGATGAGCGATCTTTCCGGATCTTTTTTCTAACTTTTTTTAGGGCAGAATCGTATATGCGAGTTTCTATTTCAGATTTGGATTGACCTTGAGTCAAATGAACGTTCAGAGAAAGGAATGCAATAAGATTACAATCATTTATTACAAGTGGAAAAACAAAACTCAAGCTCTGTTTGTTGATGATGCTTCACACATAAAATATATTTCTGGTGTTAGAATTCAGTTGTTCTATGATATTACCGTTTATTTGTCTTTGGTACGCATACACCGTAATATTTACTAGGCAAAGATTATGCTTTATTTTGTATCCTGACATTGACCATGTCAGACACGAACAATAAATATATCTTGATAAGATAAATAATAATAGCGACACACGACCCTTTTACAAAAATTATGACAGTTGTAAATTGTGTATTCTTGAAATAGCCCTTCTAAAACGTATAACAATATTCAATACTTGATTTCATAGCGTTGTTCTAATATAGGATGAAATCACAATGCGGCTTGATTAACACCTCCAGCAACTTGTTGCATCGAGATTTGTGTGTATTTGCAAATACATTCCGAAGAACGACAGATGCAATAATACAGAGGTGATTCTAATGAAATTAGAACCAACGCGGATAATTTTGTTTAAATCATACGCTATGGTAAACACAGAAATTGATTGTGTTTGTACAACTTCCTTCTAGCAGTGTTTATTAGCAAAGTTGGCGGCAATGTCCTGATTATGACTCTTCATCTTGTTTTTTTTATGCATCCAGGGAGAATCTGCTGATATAGTATATTATGAATTAGCATCTGCATCCAACATGAACAAGATTGAAATTACTTATAGGAAGAACAAAATTGTGAAAGCATTGTGCGGTGATTGGCACACAAGCCACGTAAGGTCATTCGCGAGTGTAATGAGTTCAGGTCTTTAAGCGGATCTCTCAATCTGCTAACCTTGTATAAGTCTAAGCTAAGCAAAACAAGATTAAAAAGTGTTTAAAGAGTAAGAGAAAGAGAAAGGTAAAGAAAAACAGAATGAGAAAGAAATAGAAACGGAAAAAAGAGACAGAAAGAAAGAAAGTAAAAGTGAGTGAGTGAGTGAGTGAGAGAGAGAGAGAGAGCGTGAAAGACAGAGAAAAAGGAAGGGAAAGGAAAAGACAGAGGTAGAGAGAGAAGGAAACAGAGAGAGAGAGAGAGAGAGAGAGAGAGAGAGGGAAAAAAGAAAAAGAAAAGACGAAAGAGAAAGAGAGAAAAAGTGTGTGGAGAAATATGGATATCGAGCGAGAGAGTGAGAGACATACAGACAGAATACTTTCATTTGTAAAGAATGACACAACAGTTTTTAATGCATACTATGTCCATTCAAGATGGTGATTTTCTAAGCGCAGCTTAGATGTGGCACAAGGCCGAAAGTATGGGACACTCAGTAAAGATCGAACTCACTATTCAATTATAATGGTTTTAGCGAGACAAGCTTGTTAACCATTACACCACCTCTATGTCTCTTCAGGGTGTAGGTTCTGAAGACTCCCCAGAGCTTCATTTATCAGTACTTTGTGGACTCTTTCTTCTTCATGTGTTGTGTCACTTCAGGACGTAGGCGATCATGGACTTCCACTTAGCTCTGTTTCTTGTCACTCTCAATATCTTCCCTCTTGGTATCTCTCCCAAGTATCTCTGTCATCCATTTGCTCAAGCCTATCAAGTATATCTAGAGCTGCTTTACACTGTCTCTCTTTCTTTCTATCTGTCGTGTATTAAATTCTCCAGACCTTACCAGGAACCTCATTTGTCTCTTCCTGATGTTAAGTATCAGTTTTCTTCTCGTTTGCATCCTCTCCAACACCTCATCGTTGCTCACGTGCTCAGTCTATGGCATTCTCAGCATCCTTCTGTAAAACTATATTTAAGCTGCTTCAAGCTTCTGCATCCACCCTATTCTCCAGATCTCGCCCCAGCGACTACTGGCTGTTTGCAGACCTCAAAAGAATGCTCAAGAGATTTGGCTTCAATGAAGAAGTGATATCGGAAACTGAGGCGCATTTTGAGGCAAAACAAATAGTTCTACAAAAAAAGCATCGAATTGTTAGAGATGCATTGGAATTACTGTATCACCCTGGAAGGAGACTATGTTCATGAATAAAGTTGAATTTTGCCTAAAAGTTGTTGTTTTATTAGTTAGGCCCGGGATTTATTGAGTGTTGTGTTAATATCATGGCTTATGCGAGTGTAAACATCTTTAATAAAAAAATTAATTTAGAAACTCATGTTTTTCGGTATCTTCCTCAGATGGAGACTTTCATACGGATGCTGCCCAATCCGTTTAAAATTGTAAAAAAAATGTCATAGTATGCAACGGCTTTCTCATATCACAGATTAAAAATGCCTTCAAGCGAATGAAGCCTGTAGGTCTTAGAGAGGACTATCCTTTTATGAATCAGGTGGACTGGAGCTTCAGAATCACAAACTATATAAAATGACAGAAGCCCCATCACTTGAAATCTTTAAATAACAGCAACAGCTAAAATGGATAGCACATATAAATCAAAGAAAAAACATTGTGAGATTTTGACGATCCACATTATTTCAAACAAAAGGTTAAGCAAGAAGTCATCAATAGAAAGAGCGATAACAGTTACTGGATTTGAGGAATCTATTTTCATGAAAAATGTTTTAATAGGAAGATTTTTATAAATTTTAGCAGAGAGTAACATTGACTGTCTGGTCAATCAGTCAGTTAGTTAAGTGCTATAGGTGATACATGCTTGAGCGTTCATGTCTCGAAAGAGACATGACTGACTGGGCTGAAGATTTTCCGCAGTAGGTTGCCATTACTTTCTGCGGTAGTATGGTTGCCAATCTATCTTATTATTTGACCTTTAGCTAGAGGGAAGAGACAGATTAATACCTTTCCCAACGAATTCAGTTGGAATTCGAACTCAGCTTCCGGATTTCTCGGTCCGAGTCGATATCCACTGATTCAATATTATCATATAACGAAATGGTTAATGTTATCGTTACCATATCGTTGTCATAATGTTTTATTTAAACGAAAACATTGTGAAATGAAGTGTTTTGTGCTATTTAGTTATTACTTATGCCTCCATCCGTTGTTCCTTGGTTTGCAACATATGACATTATGCCTCCATCCGTTGTTCCTTGGTTTGCAACATATGACATTATGCCTCCATCCGTTGTTCCTTGGTTTGCAACATATGACATTATGCCTCCATTCGTTGTTCCTTGGTTTGCAACATATGACATTATGCCTCCATCCGTTGTTCCTTGGTTTGCAACATATGACATTATGCCTCCATCCGTTGTTCCTTGGTTTGCAATATATGACATTATGCCTCCATCCGTTGTTCCTTGGTTTGCAACATATGACATTATGCCTCCATCCGTTGTTCCTTGGTTTGCAACATATGACATTCAGTGATAAAACCTGCAAAGTGTAACAATTATGTTTGTGACGAGAGATAAACAAAGTGAAATATTGAAATAGTTTAAAATACAACCGTAATTATTATTTCGTAGTATCAAAGGTTGCATGAACAAGCGATATAGAAAGAAAACATTGATTCACTTTCACTTTCATTTTCAAAAGTGTCAAACTGAACCATTTATTCAAACCAAGGTGGAGTTGTATTTATTCTTTCCTTAAACGTCAAATTTGAATAATTTTCTAAATTCTTACGAAACGTATCAATTGATCCTATAAATATTCTTTGACATAACATTGATGCGAGGTAAAGTAATTATAGCTAGTTTGCAATTGTAATAGCAAAATAAATGGTAATCGTAAGATATTTGGATTTCATTGACTGAACAATTAGTGTTACTATTGGTAGAAATGCATAAAATCTTTTTCTTAAAATAATTAGACCTCTGTTATGGTTATATCTATCCATTTCAAGTGTAAAATGGCAAAGCCTTGTGGCCAATCTAGCTTTCTTCTCCCTTTTTTTATGTGACGTGTCTCTTTAGAACCTAGCCGATCATGTCCCTCCACATCTTTCTCTCCCTTGTAGATCTCAATAAGCTTTTTTTTGTTCTCTACCCCAATCACTTTTCTGCCATTAATTTGCTCAAGCCCATCAAGTATGCTACCCGCTGCTTCTCTCTGTCCCTCTTTCTCTCCTTCAAGTATCAGATTATTCACATTCTTCTTCCTAATTACGTGCAGACGCCTCTTTCTGATGTTAAGTATACGATTTCTTTTCGTTTCCTTTTATCTTCAAAACCTCGTTGTTTCTCAAATGTTTGAACCAGAATATCCTGAACATCTTTATGTAGAATAACATTTCTGTTGCTTCAAATCTCTTCTTCATTTTTAAGGGGGGGAAAGATAAATTTAAGCAACGATATTGCAAAGCTGATCAGAACATTTACAAAGAAGATATTTATATAAAAGAAACATTACAGCGGTGGGAAAATGACTAAAGCCGAGATGTCATGTGTGGACCAACAACGTTGCGGATTCTTCTTTGTATTTTATTAAGAATCTTTAAGTACATAACAAGAGCACCAGACCAGATGTTCTAGCAGCAATCAATGCATGGACAGATGGTTGACCTGTAAAGGTGTAAGACAGTTATCTAAAGATATCCAATGATGGGGCGGAATGCCTGAAGAAATGACCTCGTAGTGGTAATGGTGAAGTGCAGGAAATATTCGGTATTTATTGACCAACAAATTATCGCTACTCTATGTTAAAATAAACTCCTGTTATTAAAAGTGATGATGAGGGGGATATGAATTCTCAAGTCTATTAAATGTTATCGATTTTCTAATATTGATTGGTGTTCCCTTAAAAATCTTTTGCTTTCTGTAACGTGGTAAATTAACATCCTAATTATAAGATTATTTTAATTTCTCGTTATATGTGCTACATATTAGAAGTGTTCATGTGATGTCAGTTTTGGTATTTAATGAGGTTCTTTTTTTACAGTCAGGTTAACCTTGTCTAAGGACCGGGAGTCAACCGAGGTAGAAGGTTACATTAAGTGGTAGTTTATATGGATAGGAAGTTGACTGCAGAACAAGTTAGGACTCTAGTGACAAGGAAAACATCATCTTGTGAATCTGTGCCACAGTGCAGATGTTTGAGTATAACTTACTTTTAACCGATGTAATATGCAGGGAATGTAAGTGGTGTACTACTATGTAAGTGAAATGGCGGGAACTGGCCGTGAAGGTTTGACCTGGCGAAACCAAGTTTCACCCTGTACAAGGCACGGGAGCCACCCACTCAAAGTTGAGAGTTACATTAACGGTTCGTTATTTCGATAGGAAGAAAGGAAAATGGTTAAATCTAGACTGGAAAACATTAAAACTGCAGTGATCTGGGAAACATCCTCTTGGGAGTCTGTTCCTCGGAGTAGTGGTTCGCAAGAAGAAAACGTTTTAGTTAAACTTCACTTCGATGTAATATGGAAGGTATGTGGGTAGTTTTCTACTCTATAAATAGCATGACGGGTCTTGACCTTGACCTAGTAGAACCAGGGAATGTAGTTCAGTCAATCACTTTCCATAGTGATAGATCA
Organism: Ascarosepion bandense; assembly: GCA_037127315.1. Lineage (NCBI taxonomy): Eukaryota > Metazoa > Mollusca > Cephalopoda > Sepiida > Sepiidae > Ascarosepion > Ascarosepion bandense. Next base: position 319,971 of record JBBBDQ010000534.1, on the reverse strand, counting down.
GTGAGGTACTCGCCACCCTGTACAAGATCCAGGGGCTACTCGAAGTTTAGAGTTACGTTAAGGGTACATATAGAAGGGGACGATAACAGTTAACTCTAGAGTGGAAAATGTATTGATCGGGGAAACATCCTCTTGGGAGTCTCTTCCACAGAGCAGTGGTTCGTGAAAAGAAGATGTTTGTGTAAAACTTCTCGTCAATGTTATATGGAATGAATATGGGTGGCTTTCTATTATGCAAATAGCATGACGGGTCCTGGCCGAAAAGGTTAACCTAGCAGAACGAAGAAATGTAGTCTGTCCGATCATTTTCCGTAGCGATAAATCAGTGATATACTCGTCACACTCGAGCGTGGAAAATAATTCTTCTTCAATAAGGAATCAGAGATACTTTGGAACTCTGTCAGGTTTGAAAAGTGAGGGCTAGGGAACTCCCACTCAAATATGGCAACAGTAATCAATTTTCGATCTGATCTATATTTTATAAAGTTAAAGCATAATCAGTCAAGTACTTACTGGATCGGTACAGGGAAGCAATCATTTTACTTGCATCTTGAGGTCGGGAGTGAGTTTCAGACCCGTTATTCTCTCAAGACACCGTGCCACTTTGAGGGGAACATCCATTAATCGTGACTGGCGAGACTTCGAGGTTTGATCGGCGGTGATAGAATGACTGGGATATTACTTCTCGTTTAGGCAACAAGACAGATTTTTTTCTCTTAGTAAAGGTTATTCTCTGGTTTCCTGGAACTAGTTTTAAATACTAACAGTGTATTATGTTTTATGTCTAAATAATAAAAACATTTTACAATTAATCTGTTTCTATTTTAGTTAAAAATATTTTATATATTTTATATAGTTTATTGGTAATGATTATCAAAGTTGCTTTTCGATATATATATATATATATATATATATATATATATATAACAAAATACACTCATAAAAATATATTCTATATATGTTTAACGGAAATTTACGAAACTAGCATTAGCCGCCATATTTGAATTTTTATTTGTTTTTACGTTATTATTTTTTTAATGGACACTCGTATTTGAGTGGAAAGTCTGTTTATATCTATCTATCTATCTATCTATCTATCTATCTATCTATCTATCTAAATAGTACATGATAATTTCCACTGGCCTTAATCGTCTGAGAAATCTTTTGTAAAACCTGTATCTTCCGGCAGGAATCGAACCTGCATACTCTCACACCGGAGAGATGCCGTGATTAGATCAGACGTGTCTTACAGGACTCTGCATCATGCCATACAAGCAGAAGAACCCAGTCATGGCTATAAGATAACTTCTGCGAACTCATCGCCCTTTACATCTGGCCACCGAACTCCCCAGTATGCAACCCCTTGATTATGATGTGTGGGGCGCAGTTGAGCGGGAGGCCAACAAATCTCTTTGTATTAGCAAATATAAACTGAAGGCAAGAATTATGACAGCATTCAACAATTTAAACAAGCGTATAGAAGAGATGCAGGAGATTCCGATGTAGTCTTGAGGTCGTGGTTAAAGCCAATGGCGATTTTATTGAATAAATTTAATCTTTAGTATTTCAAGATATTTTTGTGTATTGTTTTGTAAATATATCTATTAAAATGAATGTTATTTTCAATTTTGAGAAAGTCAAAGGAAAAATTATCTATCGCACACTGTATTTTATGCTACAAATATTTCTAATGTTATGATGACTTATTAATAAGCAGTTGTACTGCTTTTTAGATCTGAGAGTGAAAGAGGGGTCTAATTTAGCAGATAACTCTGACAGCCGGACTAAACGTCACGCTAATAATGTCTCATTGTTACATGTTTGTACTACTGTTTTTGTTTAATATATTTGTTTAACTCTATTCCTTCTTTGTGTTTTTATATTTGGTTCCATCAAGGCCACATCAAATTCACAACGTGATATTTTATTTTAGTGAAGGTTTGACTCAAATGAAATATGTATTTAATCAAACTACATTTAAATACTGATCTGATGTTATATAAATCAAACTTTTGTTGGATAGTCTCTGAGATACCTCTGATGCAAAGTAGAGTAAATATAGCTGATTTTCAACTGTCTTCCAGACCGATATCTGATAATGACTGTTGATATTATATTTACAAAGTAGTTACTATCTTAGAATGTGTCCTTTACGCAGATAATCTCTCACTGATATTTGTCTTAATTGCCATGAGTTTTGCTAAGTATTCTAGACAATGAGTCCTTTCTTTTCTTATATTCTATGCATATCATTAGTACATCCAAGAACATTAATTCATTAATAGCTGATGCAAGTCTCATTGGAAGCAACATACTGCGTCTTTTTGGCCTCACTTTTCAATTAACCTGAAGTAGAACGAATATATCGGATCTATAGCAGCATTTAAAGCTAAGACGTTTGGATCTCTGCGTCGGGCCTGAAAGTCTTTCTCCTCAGAATCAATCGTACACATCCATACATTTACCTGTAAAGTTCGGCATTTTATGTGTGACAACTAAGTATTTCTTTATCACGAAATTTATTCAAGATCTTACAGAATTCAACAGAGCCAGCAGCATTGGGTTGATTGAATACTCTAAGGGTATTAAATTGATACAAAATAATTTTGATGCAATGTTTTATTCATATCATTTCATATCATCGTTATTTATTTATCCGATAAGATTCCCGATTCTTCTATGTGATTAGGTCACTTTTGAGATAAATTTTACATTTAATTAGCAAAGATCGATATATATTTTCATCTTTTTAGTGGAATCGTTAGAGAATTTGAATTTGTAGGTACCGCTGATTAGACAGATACGTATAAAAGGAATGAAATGTTTAATAGTTTGAATGAAAAGGGTTTGAAGAAGTCTTGTTTTCTTCTAATATCTAGTGTTTATGTTCAGAACCACAGTTTAGTCTCAATTGTAGCTCTAAGCAATATTTGTCCTCTTACTATCCCTCCCAAATCATGTTTCTGTCCTGTATGTCTATAATTTCTTTAGGTCTGTTATTCGTTGTTTCTCTCTGTTCCTCTTCCTCTCAATATGTCCTGTGAGTGTCAAATTCTCCAAGTCCTTTTTCATCAAGTTTTGTTCTAGAAATTTCAACTGTTTGTTTCTGATCGCGAGGAAATGTGCAATCTTCGCTCCTTTTTCCTAAAAGATTCTTTACTGCTTAAATATTTCGTCCTCGGTATGCTCTGTGGAACTGCATCTCTTTTGTCTAACGTCTCTTCTTCATCAATGAAGAAGTTGTACAGTATTCACTGAAAACTGATATTAAAAAACAGTTGGACATTGTTATTGTTGTGGATCTTCGTCGCCAATTTGCTGTCAAGTTGTGGCAAAACTTCGCCGCAAATTTGTAGTGAGCGGTTTGGCCGGAAGTATGACACGAAGGTAAGTTTGACCGGAAGTAAGACTCGGAACGCAGGAGGTAAGTTCAAAACAGTGTGACCGCTTGGGAATACCAGGTGCTGTAAGCGTATACTGGCGGATGTGCGTTGTGGTGTAGTGGGTATCGGCTCGGAAAGAGAAATCGGTGAGCCGAGTTCGAATTCCAGTTGAATACCCTGCATTTACTTAAACACTGGCACCCTTGGGAAAGGTATTAATCCGTCCTTCCCCCAGTTATGGGTTAAATAACAAGGGTAGGACTTGGGGACACTGCCTTTAAAAACAAATCCCAATGAATCTTGATATTCGAAAAGAAAAATGTAGTAAAAATAAAATAACCTTACCCCAAAATCATTGGTTATGACTTTAAATGACTCCTATAAGAATTGATAGGTCGTTAAACCCACAAAAAAAAAACAAAAAAAAAAACAAACAAACAAACAAACAAACAAACAAACAAACAAACAGTGTATTAGTATAACAAAAATATGCACAAGGTAAGGATTAGTAATAAGTCAATACAAATAAATAGGTCCGAACGGTACAGTTACGTTGCGTATTGGCTGACTTGTAGCTGGCTTTAACTGCGTACAAGCGGTCGTATTAACTACTGTTAACTGTAGTATTTAATTGCCTTCCCACTTAAGACAAAATGTGGCACAAGGCCTTTTTAATGTGGGTAATCCGGGCCATATAGCATGGGCAAAATGTTTATGTCTAATTTTCCCCAGACGAGACTCTACACTTCGGTGGAGTTTCGACTGGGTTATTACTCTTTGCCCGAAGGTAGTTTCGACAATGCTATCGTTTCCCGGAAGTCACGTAGGCAACTATATATAACAAGAGGAAGAGTCCATTCCCCGTAGGAGGGCACCATAATAGGTATGTTTGCGTACAATAAGAAGGCCCTGTTTCGTGGCATTATGTTAAATTTCTGGGAAGCTTCTTTTGTTACTCCAAAGTAGCTTTAGATTTCTGTGTCACATTTTCCGCCGTTTGCCAAAACACTTCACGGATAGTTAGGTTTATCTATTTGTTTGATTTGGATATCAATAGTTTGCTGCTCATATCTTTGCCGCTTTTTGTATACGAATCTTTCATGTGCTATTCATAAACCTGTGCTGGCCTGAGAAATCTAAGTGCCATAAAATGTTCTTCTATGTGACATGTTCCTTCAGAAGGTGAGCAATCTAGCTTCTCCAATTTCTTTCCTTTGCATCTTTTACCAGTGATTGCCATCTCTCCTAATCCCCGTTCTTCCAATCATTTACACAATCTCGTTAAGTAAACTAATCTCTGCTTCTCTCTCACCCTCTTCCTATCAACATCTCCTGTGAATGTGAAATTTTCAAGCCCTCTTTCCCCATTATATGCCTAGAAAAACAATTTACCTTTTTGTTGACATTTTCTCCAAAACTCCGTCGTTGCTCACATGTTCAGTCTACAGTCGTCTCAGTAATTTTTTGTCGACTTAAATTTCTTTACTTCGTGAGATTGTCCGAAATTCATTGCCATATAGGAAGAGTACCAGTCGAAATCCGTGTCAAGAAAACGGTAACTTACTTTCTATTTATATACACGTTTCAAAAGAGTTGACTCATTAACCTCTATTTCTTACCTACATTTTCTTGTGATGTTTGTACTTAATCTTCCTTTTCTCGGTGCACCAAATCCATGTTCTAACGTCTTCTAGAATGTTCTTTTTCCTTTAACATCACCCATTTGTAAACATCGCAAACCATCACCAACCTACTGTTTAAATGAATCAATTCATGAAGATTCCTTTCTATTTCACTCCGATTAAATGTGAAGAAAAAAATGCAGAAACAAATAAAAAATATGCATTCAGTAGCGATTACGAGTTTAGTAAACTTTCATAGCACTTCCGAAAAATGTGTAATCAAACTAGAAGATGCGAACTTAAACTTCAACCTGAGAATAACTGCGTTTGAAAAATCCAAATTAAAAGATATAGTTTTATATTTTTATTCGGTCGAGATAGGCCGAACATTCATGTTTCTACACGGTCCTGCATCAACGTCAGAAGGTCATTAGGGAAGAATACTGTATCATAACATAACTGGTCAATGTAGGTGGTTGCTGAACGACTGACTCGTCTTGCGCCATGACTAGGTGTCCAGAACAGTAGGTTACTCGCAAGTTCTTGTTTTGCTCGTAAGCAGCATCTCTTAAAGTTCATTCAGCCTTCGCGTAAGATTGTAGAAACATCAGAGACGGGTCTTTGTACCATCATAGGGAGTATTTAATATATATATATATATATATATATATATATATATATATATGTTAAATACTTCAAAAATAAATTTCAAAAACCAGCGAAGAAAACAATCTGATAACAGAAAAACAAAACTTAAAATAAAATAGATTATATACGTGATCTTTAGTAATAATAATATGTTATATATATATATATATATATATATATATATATATATATATATATATATATATATATATATCGAATAAAGGAATAGGGTTGTTCCAACGAGAGTAATTAGTATAAAATAAAAAGTGTGAGAAGCCATGAACGTTTTCTTTAAAATATATATTTATTGTTTGGTATTCATACAAGTTATGGAGTATTAATTTGTCATGGTTTGCGCTACACGTGTTTCGAGTCTAAAATTGACTCTCTTCAGGCTAACAAATTCATTGTTTTACGTTTGGGTTTCTCTGAGTATCTGATCATTCTGTTTAAAGTTAATAGGAAGTACGTGAAAAATAATTGTGAGCGACACAATGCTTAAATCATCGTATCTCACTTCATAAGAGCAATATCAGATTACCACATAATAGGAAATTATATGTCTCTAATCATGTACATGAATGCAGTAACGGCTTATTTTCAGTCTAACCAATCTATCAAAATATTAATTATGATATTCTGCTAATGCAGGAAGAAAGATTCATAAAAAAATACAAACCTTCACTCAACAAAACAACATAAAAAACAAACACACAGAAAAACATACAGAAACACGCATACATATAATCATAGATAAAAAAATACACACACCAATCTCAAAATCAAATCCAATTCATACTAAATAAATAAATAAATAAATAAAAACACCCACACACGCAAACAGACACATAGAGACACACACTCACAGAATACAATCCAACTAACACACACCGAAAAACACACAGAAACACGCATACATATACACACAATAGAAAAACACGCATACATATACACACAATAAATAAAAAACACCCCCCCCCACACACACACACTCAGAGACACAGACACAAAATATCACCAAACCCATAAGATAATAAAGAGGCGCCAGAATGCCTTAAGACAACACTTTACCCTTTCATCTGTTTGTTTATTTATCTAACTGATCAACCCATTAGGACACATGCTGACAGAGAAAAGAGACGATTCAAACAGCATTGAACTCACATTATTCTAATTTAATTTATTTCATTATATACTTTTTTATTTTCTTCCTGTTCTTTCTTTTCTTTCTTCTTTTTTTGTATATATTTTTTTACTGTTCTTATTTTCACGTACTTCCTATTAACTTTAAACAGAATGATCAAATACTCAGAGAAACCCAAACGTAAAACAACGAATTTGTTCGCCTGAAGAGAGTCAATTTTAGACTCGAAACACGTGTAGCGCAAACCATGACAAATTAATACTCCATTACTTGTATGTATACCAAACAAAAATATATATATTTTAAAGAAAACGTTCACGGCTTCTCACACTTTTTATTTTATGTATATATATATATATATATATATATATATATATTTCTTTTTTTCTTTTTTTCTAGAAGGTGGTAACAGATTACTTGCATATGGTATTGGGTCTATTAGGATAGCAAGACTAATTCACTATCTATCTGACTACCATTTTTAATGCTATTTTTCGCCTAGTACAATTCCAAAGAGCCACCCAAAGTAGGTGGTTATTAAATTTTTATCTTAAGGGGTACTATTATGGGTATATCTTATCTATTCCTTTTCTAGTAGTGGTAGGATTCCGTTCTAGTGAAGGGTAATTGGATACTGTTGCAGGTTAACGGAATTTGGCCTTGTGGTAGTTAGCCCACTATAAGTCATAAAATGATTATAAAATCAAGAAAAGCAAATTGAGTTGAAAACAACATTTATACATACACATATCAATTTATGTTTTACAATTAAAGCAATACTTGAATATAAGTCCAACGGAGGTTAAAATGTTCATGGAAGATAATAAACTGAAAGAGATTTAAGGCTTAGGAATGTGGGGAGCGGTGGTACGTGAGGAATGTCTTTGAAGTAGTTGCTCCTTAGGTCAGTAAGTACTTTTGAGACAGTGAAGAAGGAAAGAGGCAAGCATAGTAGCCGCTCGACTTAAGTCAAGGGGAGACGCTGGTTACTCTCGCCTGTCTGTCTGCTGGGTGCTTGTCTGTATTTGCCTTTTATATCTGCTTTTTGGATTAAAAGCAACTTGTTTAGAATTTCACACTTGTATTTGATTCTGGGCTTCCCATTGGCTGATAAATAAAATTCGCGTAGGCTCGTGAAATGGAAATTTGATATTTGATTAATTTTTATTTTTCAACCGGAACATCTGCGCGAACTCGGATGCTCAACGACGACTTTTGTTCATTTTCCTTTTGGTCGGTATAGAGCAAACATCCACTCCCTCACTTTTGCTCGGTAGGTATCACCACAGTACAACGAGAGATCAAGAGTTGCATATTATTGGGATAAGTAGGATAGATAACGGTTGGCCATAGATTTGTAGAGATAAAAATTGTTGGGAGTCTGTTCATTGGAGAAGAATCTGTCTGAATGGAACTCATTCACCCCTTACCAAATTAATATGTAGGGTGTGAAAATGGGACGAACTTTTTTACGTAGCATGACGGGTCCTAGCTGTGAATGTATGTTCTAGTGGAGATAACGAATGTAGTACGCTTGAAGATCTCACAAAAATAACAATAGAATAGCGAGAGCCTAACAATGTTTTCTCAATGGGAAACGTGTTGTAGTGTGGGAAACATGTCCTAGCCTACAGAGCCAGATTAGTATTTCGTGGCCTGACTTCAGCAATAAATATAATTAAGCTAGTCAGGAATATTGTGTGTTCGGCTGGAGAAGGCATGAAATAGTTATTTGTAGGGAGCCGCTGTAGGTGTCTGCAGAACTGTGAATTGAGCAAGCATTGAAGCTTTGCAATGGTCAGTTATTAGTCGAATATGAACGTTCGTAAACCTTGGTTAGTTTTTCTGTTCGTAGGCTGTCTGAAAGCTGACGGAGTGTCTCTTATTCCACGGTGGAGTGAATTGGTAAGTAGACAAGTGAATATATTTGTTCGATGAGGAAGGAAATATAAAAAATGGTTTAGCAAAAAACAAAAAATAGAAAGATAAAATGTGGGGAAGAAAATAAAAAATAACGGAAATTATATAAATTAAATGAAGAGAAGAAATGAAATAAATAAAGTAAAATAGGAGTGGGAAGAAAATAACAGAGAGTATAAAACAGAAAGAGAGAGAGAGAGAGAGAGAGAGAGAGAGAAAGAAAGAAAGAAAGAAATGGTAAGAGAGAAAAAAGAAAAATAGAAAGCGGAAGAAATGACAAATAAAAGAGAAAAGTAATGAAAGTAAAAATATCGGTTTGGAAAGATAAAAAAATGTGAACTTTTTTGAATTCAACTTTTTCATATATTTATGTTGTGAATTATTCGTTTTATGAATAAAACCTATAATACATACATATATATATATATATATATATATATATATATATATATATATATATATAAATCATATATATAAAAAATCAACAATTACTGCGTTTTCTTGTCTTTTAACGATAGTACTATCAAGCTTATCAGACTATGCGAAAGGATCCTACACAAAATAAATAGAGAAAACTTGTCTATATTATTCAACGAAACCTGTTTAATATATATATATATATATATATATATATGTATATATATATATAATATATAATATATATATATATATATATATATATATATATATATATATATATATAATACTCGCGCACAACAACGACATATACACTCCAAGAAAGCTGTCTTCATGGTCATTAATAAAAAGAACTCAAACTGACAACTACAAGTCGGGGGATACTAAAATCAAGCAGGTACAGAAGTCTAAATACCTGGAAAGTGTTTTAACAGAGGATGGAAAGTGCAACATTGAGATCCGAAGGCGAACTAGCACGGCCAGAGATGCATTCTAAAAGCTGAGTAAAGTATTGCGAGATAGGAACATTTCATTGGAAGTAAAGAAGAGAGTACTGGATTGTTATGAAATGTCTGTCCTTCCATATAGCAGCGAATGCCGGACAATTTTCTCAAGGATGAAGGAAAGACTAAAAACAACCGAAAAGTTGTTCTACAGAAGGATGCTGAGGATACCATAAACCGAACATGTTAGCAACGACGAGGTTTTGGATAGGATGGAAACGAAAAGGAAACTGATACTTAACATCAGAAAAAGACAGCTGAAGTTTCTGGGACATGTATTGAGGAAGGGGAGCTTGGAGAATCAGATAGTCATAGGACAGACACAGGGAAAGAGAGCCAAGGGAAAGCAATATGATATATTTGCTGGGCTTAAGCAAATGGATTGCAGAACAGTGTTTTGGAGGGGTAACACTAGAAAGGGTGTTAAGAGCTACACGGTATAGGGAGATGTGGAATCCATGATCACCCACATCCTTAAGAAACACAGCTAATAGAAGAGGATGAAAAACAAGAAGTCTTAAATAAATGGAAAACATTCATTGGTGTAGAAAGTTTTCAGTTCTTATGGCCTTGTGTCACACTAAGCCGAATGATTTGATCATGAGCGCAGATCGATGAGTCCAAAATTAGCTGACTATCATTTAAGCACCAGCTTTATTAAGAGAGAATGAAATCGCTGAATGTGCATGTGTATTTCAATTGAGATATTCATTGCAAGATGAAGCTAAAGAAACAATCGGTGTACGACTGACGAGCAGATGCAGAAGCCAGCATTTTGAAATTGTGAATGAGAACGGGGACGACGGCAAAGTAGACGCGCGACGAAGTAGCCGTGTTTATTTGCGACCGTTAGCGTCTTTAATCAAATTCGATCTCCACAGAAGGATCCTATTTAGGTGGACGCCAACGCTTGCAAGAAGATGCCACTGATGCGAAAATTGTCCAATCAAGTTTTACGTAGGCCGGCACACGATATCAATGGTGCAGAAAAAAAAAAGAAAGAAAGAAAGAATTCTCAATTCCATACTTACTGTTCTCTCTCCCCAACAAACACCGGATATTCAGAGAAGGGACTTGGATTCTTTTTGTTCTTTTACTTCTCTATTCACCTTGCCAAATTACTGCAGCCCGTCCGTTTAAGACGAGAAGTGCTTTTCAAAATGCACACCAGCATTGACGCCTTTGATCAGACGCTGTTTCTTCGCTTTGTGCAGTGATTACAGGTCCGTTTTCTAAGTTTATCAATGCGCATGCGCTCACATTTTCTGACTCCCAAGCGTTTAATGGATGTTTACTTTTTTTTCGCCTAATTTCATAAACCGAGGGAAAATGTAAAATGCTGTAGCTTTTCGTTAAAAAAAGATCAAAATAAATCAACCCCTTTAACATGTACTTGGAAGTGTAAATAATTGGTTACAGATAGTAAAATATATTGAATGAGAAGTTTTTTTTTATATTTTAATCATTTCACCCCAAGCAAGGCAATTTACTGTCACTGGTGCAATAACCCACTTTACACAGGGGAAAGTGATGAGAAAGAGGGGTTAGTTATAGGAAATGGCAGGAAGAGGGTAATAGACGGATGAGAATACCGGTGTAAGGAGGTGGAGTGGAAGAATGAGAGATTTCTTTAGTAACTTACCCTAAATAAAATTCGTCTCTTTAAAATATAATCAAAATGAAATCGTTCACAAATATTTTTTTTTTTTTAATCATTTCACCCCGAGCAAGGCGGAAACGCCACTGATGTGCAGGGGGTTACATAAATGTAAAAAGATTAATTAGAAAAGAGTGAGGAGTACAAGCTAGTTAGAAAGGAACAATAGAAAGCTGAGAAAGAAGGTGCGATGACAGATACATAGGAGGAGAGAAAGGGAAGGTTATACAGGGGAGGGGAGAGAGCTAGAGGCCAGTGGTTAGTAGATGAGTATTAACTTTGCATTTAAATTTCTGGAGGTTGTAGCCGTCAGGAAAGCAAGAATACGGGAGTGAGTTCCACAGGCGGGAAGTGCGAGAGAGGAAGCTGCAGGAGTAGAATTGTCGTCTGCATTTGGCTAACCTGACTGTGAATGGGTGGGACCCAGTTGCCAGTCTGGTTGCACGGGTAAACACCTGTTGAGGAGGCATCAGTGACTTAAGCTCATCCGAGCAGAAGCCATGAAAATATTTATAGAAGAGACAGAGGGAGGCCACATTTCGACGATTGGAAAGTATAAATTGTTGTGGCTATCAGCAGTTATTTTGAGGTTTTTATGCTCCTTGTACATTTGACTGGCAAACAATTTGGGCAGACTTGTATGAGTCAACGGAAAAATACGACACAGAATTTAATAAAATAAATATGAAAAAATATATTGATGCAAAAGAAAAACTGAGAAGTTAAATTAAATGCTAATGGTTCAATGCAACTTTCAGTGTATGTAGTTGAGGTACTGACATGTCGGCAAGAGTGAAAAGAATTAATCTTTTCGCTATGATAAGTCACCGAGAAAGAGAGGGATTATTTCAAATTTCAAGCCGCCTGTAATTATCATCGGTCGGGAGGGGCAAAATAAAAAAAATCTCGCCGCTTTTTATTGTCATCGGTGGTGGGAGTAATACAACAATATACAAATAACCTTATAAAATAATTGATTGATTCGCTTTATACGGTTTATCAACTCTTTGCATGCTACCCGTAAAATAAATACTTACCAACATTTAAGTACGTATTCATTTTATTATATGAGCTCATCAGCAAAAAGGACAGCCCAAAGAGTGAGTTACGAAATGGAAAGGTCACAATCAAATTCTTTATTGGAATTTTAAGTTATGGAGTTTAAACCCTAAAAGAGCAGACAGTGGAAAAATTTCCGAGGAGTATTCTTCTCTTGTGTCGTTTCAATCCGGTACGTGTCCAGTTATGGCTCTTCGTAACCTCCCATTATTTGTAATTCTAAACAGTGTTTGTCTCATTAAAATCCAACTGGATGGTAATTCGATGTTTCTTCTACTCTTCAGTATCTCCTGTGAATGTCAAATTTTACAAGAATTTCTTCCTCAGTATGTGTCCAAGGCTTTTAAACTGTCTCTTTCTCATTATAATTTTAAGTCTTTTTATCGTTTCCATTTTCCTTAAAAACTTCTTCGTTGCACATATGTACCGGCCATGAACTTCTCTGCGTCCTTTTGTAAAGCTCTTTGTAGAACCAGTCCTCTTCAAATCTCAAATTAATCTTTATGGCAACTCTCTTCTGGCTCGATACTTTTCTGTCAACTTTAATCATTTTAAATATCGTTATCTACTGTCGTCCTGATTACGTATTTCTTCGACCCTGTTCCTTATTAATGTTTCTGTTTTCTAATTCTTTCACACCCAGTAACTCCTCGTGGTTTACTGGCTTTACTGACATGCTTGGCGTGAACCTGCTTAAAAATGTCCAATATTCATTGCCATATATAAGGATAGATATTGCATAGCATGACAACACTTTTTTCTTGATTTTTTTAAAAAACATTTCCTATTTCTGAATGTTTTATTCAGTTTCAAGGGATGCATTATTTTTCTATTTCAGTGCACCTTCGGATTTCTGTTAAATTTTTCTTACGACACGCCCAGAACCATTTATGTACCTGTTTGATTGTGACGTTTTCGTTTCGTAACTCACTCTTTGAGCTGTCTCTTTTGCTGACGAGCTCATATAATCATAATAATAATAACAACCATTCTATGGGATTACACCATCTACACAGACAGAAAAATAGAAGCAAATAGGCCGGACATTATTTGTTAAAATCCAAAAAGAAAAAAAAACTTGCCTATTAATTGATATGGCTTGTCCAGTGGATTGTAACATACCAACCAAAGAATTAGTAAAACAGAAAAAAATGTGGAAATTGAAAACAAGAATCGTTCCAGTGATAGTAGGTGCACTTGGAAGGATAAAAAATGGAACAAAACCACACAGTGAAAGAATCCCTGGAAACTCCAGCTTAAGAGATATACAAGAAATTGTCTTGTTAAGTACAGCCCACACACTAAGGAGAACTTTGTCTATGTAACGCTAGGGATGTTAGGGAGATAGAAAAACATGAAATGGTGCCATAACAACACACCATTTTTATCATTCCAAAATGCACCTACTATCACTGGTACGATTCTGGCTTTCAATTTCCACATTTGTTTTATTTCAATTTCCAGGTCTTTATATTTTGACTGTTTTTCGAATTCCTTGGTTGCTATGTTACAATCTACAGGACTAGCCATATCAATTATTAGGCAAGGTTTTTCTTTTTGGTTTTTAATAATAATGTCCGGCCTATTTGCTTCAATTATTTCTGTCTGTTTAGATGGTGTAATCCAATAGAATGGTTATTATTATTATTATTTTATGAGCTCGTCAGCAAAAGATTAGCCTTAGGTCTTCCTGCAGATTTGCTAGGTAGTGCGACCATAGCAGAAATCGAATTATGATGAAAAATGACATAATAATAATAATAGTTTAATAAATTAACTCTACCAAGCCGAGTTTTATATACAGTGGATGCTAACACTGTGCAACCTGATACAAGATTTTCAATTATTTTTGGATATTTATCACAGAATCAGAATTCGGATCTTCAGCTTGTGTACTTGATAATTTCTAGTTAGCAAGTATTGGTACTGAGCAGCAAGAATAAAAGAATAAACTATTATGTGGAAATTGAAAGCCAGAATCGTACCAGTGATAGTAGGTGCATTTTGGAATGATAAAAATGGTGTGTTGTTATGGCATATTTATTCTTAGAAAGAAATGACATGATACCGCTTGAACAAAAAGGGTGCAAACGTGGCTGTTATGGTTGTAAAGACCAATTGCTGATTAACAAAATGATCCTGGAAAACTGCTACAGTACAAAGAAAAACCTTAGTACAGCCTGGATAGACTATCGAAAGGCATTCGATAGTGTGCCACATGACTGGATTTTAAAGACTTTAAATATATACAAGATATCGCCCGTCATCATCAGTTTCATCAAACAGTGCATGTCTATATGGAAAACAACCCTTTACCTCAATCATATAAATGGAACCTATAAGTCTGATGAAATAAACATCAAAAGAGGTATATTTCAAGGTGATTCTTTATTTCCCTTACTATTCTGCATATCATTAATAGCACTAACCAGTCAACTTAATAAGACAGAATGCCAAAGATAAAGCTCTTGAACAGATGAAACAGCGCTGGCAAGACAAACCTCTGCATGGCCAATATCCAGTACGTGCCAATAAATCCAATGTTGACAAAGTTAATACTCATCGATGGTTACGTGCATCTGGATTAAAGTCTGAAACTGAAGGCTTTATTCTTGCAGCACAAGACCAAAGTCTTTTCACGAGAAACTTTCAGGCAAATATTATGCATAATAATATGGATCCAAAATGTAGGTTTTGTGATAAACACCAAGAAACAATAGACCACCTAATCTCAGGCTGTTCTGTGCTTGCCCCAAATGAATATAAAAATCGCCACGATAGAGTTGGGCAATATTTACATTGGGCAATATGCAAACATTATGGAAAAGCTGTAGGCAAACACTGGTATGAACATCACCCAGCACCGGTTACAGAAATAGAAGATGTAACCATTCTATGGGATTACACCATCTACACAGACAGAAAAATTGAAGCAAACAGGCCAGACATTATTGTTAAAAACCAGAAGGAGAAAACTTGTCTATTAATTGATATGGCTTGTCCAGCAGATTGTAACATAGCAATCAAGGAATTTGAAAAACTGTCAAAATATAAAGACCTGGAAATTGAAATAGAAAAAATGTGGAAATTGAAAACAAGAGTTGTGCCAGTGATAGTAGGTGCACTTGGAATGATAAAAAACGGAACAAAACAGCACATTGAAAGAATCCCTGGAAACCCTAGCTTAAGAGATATACAAAAAATTGTCTTATTAAGTACAGCCCACACACTAAGGAAAACTTTATCTATGTAATGCTGGAGATGATAGGGAAGATAGAAAAACATGAAATGGAGCCATAACAACACGCCACTACCTGCCTTAGGTCTCCCCGCAGACTTGGTTGGTAGTGAGACCAAAGCAGAAATCGAAATATGATGAAAAATGGCATAATAATAATAAATAAATAAATAAAATAACTTTCTGTATAGCAGCCAAAAACGATTAGATGCGTGGTTGTTTTCAATAAATGTACCACCTCTCAATTAGTATATTTTGATGTTATCGATATAAAAAATAGGGAGGAAAGTTATTTTTACACTGTAAAAATTGATATAAAGCTGAAAGGTTTATGGCCCAATCAAATGATCACAAAAAATGTAAATATATGATCAATTGAATTAAGATTTTTAAAATGTCGGCTTTCATTTCTATTCTTGTTCTTTTTTGTGTGTCGCTGCCATCATGGTTTCTCAACTATTGCCTTTTTTCATTTTTCCTTATCTCTATGCTTCGCCACATTCGTTCCGTTTTTGTTGGTATTCTTGTTTTGTTCAATTTTATTTTATTCGTGTTTGTCTATGATAACGTTCATCGTCTGCTTCCCCCAATTTACCCTTTCAATTGTTCGCTGACTTCTGTTGTCGTCTTTCCATTTCACTTTTCTTTACTTAAATTTCTATTGGAAACAGAAGTGTTAGGAGAGGAAAACATTACACAGATATTTTGTTAGACATAGACGTAGAGAAGGTTATCAGAGTGAGAGAGAGAGAGAGAGAGAGAGAGAGAGAGAGAGAGAGAGAGAAATAGATAGATAGATAGATAGATAGAGAGAGAGAGAGAGAGAGAGAGAAAGAGAGACAGAGACGTAGACATGTAGACGTAGAGAGACTGCAGCAAAACAAAGAAGAGAAGAGAAACGTAAAGGGAGTGAAGACATTGCAACTTTATATTGTATTCGACAAAATGTTGCCTTAGTTTTTAGACAAAAGTTTCTAGAATACGCAATTAACACGAACTGGGACGCAGAAATTTCACGACTGCGTTCAGAAAGTTTCTTCAAACGCATGTGTAAGCACAGAGTAACGTATAATGCACTTGTTGGTACAATATACGCATGCGCAAGTTAATTCTATTCCGGAATTGTTCACAACCCTGTAACTCTTACGTGCACCAAATAATTTTTCTATGTAAACAATATAAGGTTTTGAGTTGTATCAAATTTATTTTGCATCTGAACAGATATATTATTCTAAACAGGGTTTGGCTGATAAGACGTAAAGTATATTTCTGTTAGCTTGCTTGTTATTTGAAGTAGTTGAACAAACGAGATTAGAGTCTAAGTAAATGCTAAGCTTTTAAGTTTTGAATAACAATAAAGGTAAGCGGGCCATCACCATTTGTAAGATGATCTTGCTAACACTATGTAGACCCGCATAAGATTAATGGAGTTGATGAAAACAGCCTATACATATGTTCGGAATTCATTGACCGAACATTTAACATAACATTTGGTTGAAATTCATAAAATACATGTTGTCTCTCTTTCTAGCATTGCTGGGAGTGTGCTTTCTTTAATCAATTCATCCCGAGCAAGGCGATAATGTCACTAAGACGCAAGAGACTACTGAAGGCAAAAAAGAATGAACATATTTTAGAAGGACGGGAAAGCCAATCATAAACAGGGAGGGACAAAAAGGAGTAGAGTTCTTTTTAAAAATGAGAAGTGTGAACTGGAAGGTAGGCAAACGTATTTATTATTATTGAAGAGAAAAATTAGTAAATAATTAATAAATAAAATGTCAGAGTTCAGGCGGAGACGTTAGAAGTATAAGGTAGACATTGAAAAAACTGGAAACCCAATCCTGAATAAAACTGGGATGAACTTCTAACCTTGTTCCGAAGATGAGGGAGGAGTGTTAATCGGACAATAAAAGAACCTATCTACTACTATTTATTTTTGTCTAAGGTCGTGATTGTATATTTTAAAACCCTAAAGATCAATCCGATTGAAGACATTTTTAATAGTTGATTCAGAAAAGCGATTGAATATTGATGAAAGTTTAGATATTTTTGAACGATATATATATCTAGGTTTGACGAGACTATTTAAAAGATGATCCGAATTCTCAGGTAATGATTACCCTTTTATTTTTGTAGTATCTTGAATCTGGAAGAAACAGCTGAGATTTCTAGACATAAAGAAAAAAGAGAGGGGTTGGAAAATCTGAAACTCACAGGACAGATTGAAGGCAAGAGAGACAGGAAAACAGCTAATGGTATAGTTCGCTAGCTTGATTAAATGGATGGCGGAACAGGGTTTACAAGAATAAACAAAAAGATAAAATTTATTAAGAGCTTCAAGCGACAGGAAGTTTTGGAGAGCCATCATCAACTACGTTCTGAGAGGACACAGTACATAAAAAAAAGAAGAAACATCTTATAATTTTGGTGGTTGGTTTTGTTTAGTGGCATATTAACACCTCTATGGGTTGTTTGATGCCAGAATCTAAATATTTTATACGTAATTTTATGCTTTCAACTAAAGATATTCTGTACATAATTTTGTACTTTCATAGTAAAGGTATGCTTTTTTAGATATATATTTTGTAGATTATAAAAATAGTATTGTTGGTAATTTTACTATGAAGATGTATTTATGTTTTTTAGTGTTGAATTATCATTTGCTTATTTTTTGAGATGAGGTAGTACTTACAGTATTTACATTATTCGGACTATAGTCCTCATCTTTGCTGTCATTTGGACGACGTTTCGGTTATTGTATGCTCCAGCCTTCTTCAGGTGCTAGGGAATTCGAACCGAACCCTTTATTACAATCAATGAGGTATATGAACTCCATTCCTTGCATATTAATGCCTCGATTGAAAGGAATGGAGTTCGTATACCCCAATGATCGTAATAAAGGGTTCGGTTCGAAATTCCTAGCACCTGAAAAAGGCTGGAGCGTACAACGGCCAAAACGTCAACAATGATGAGGACAATAGTTCGAATCATGTAAATACTGTTGAACCATCATTTTGCTATAAAAAAGTGTGTTGTTGGTCATTTTATTATAAAAATGTGCTATTGATTTTGTTTGGGGATTCACTATTTGCCGATAGCAACAAATTCTAACACCTAAGGTCAGGGTGGATCTGTGAACAACAGTAGTTAAGAGGTGGTTCTCCTCTCTTTAACACCTCCAATCTCATAATCAGAGGCCTTGCTGCTGGAAGTAGTTTATTGTCATACATAGGGCGATTCAAATTTTGGACAGAACTACATCTGGAGCAAACTAACCTGTTTTCACTCCCCTATACTAAATTTTTCACACTTGATCCATATACCGAAATTTTTTTTATAATCATATCGCCCCAAGCAAGGCATTTTACTGCCACTGTTTTGCAGGGGTTACATAGGAAGAAAGTTATGAGAAAGAGTGACGGGTTATAGTGGGTGTCAGGAAGTGGGTAAGAGAAGGATGAAGATACTGATGAGAGTGGAGTGGACAGAGAAAGGCGCATTTATTGAGTATTAAATTAGAAGTAGGATTAAATAATTAGGTATATTGTATTAAGAACAACAGTTAAGTATTGTTTGGCTCATTTATAGTAGTAAAATAATTCTTATATTTTAAAGTTATGTTGGAGCATGAGTTATAAATGAAACACTTTAATTTTGATATACTTAGACTTTATTAATTCTCAATTTTGAATTATGCCCAGCAAATAAGCATCAAGCCATCTACATGCATAAACATATAGAAGGGGTGATTCCAAAAGTTATACCTCCTATTTTGTTATCCCGACGTTAGGTGTTGATGTTTGTAGGATGCGTGTGAAGATTGAACCTTTCTGATAAGAATTTCCATATGGGTCATTTCTACATTATTCAAAGGATCTGATGAATGATGAAACTAGTGTTGATTTGCTCATCAGTCAAATTTCAGTGAACATTTGAGAGCAAGTTTTTCTTATTTACAAATCCTTTCTTCCCCTATTTGTATTCAATTTTACAATCAATTTCACTTTTATTAATCTGTTAAATTAACTTTTTATCTTAGAAAAATAGACCAATATTCCACACACATTTGAATATGTTCTTTGTGTTCTTATTTTCCCTCTTTTTGCTTTATTAAGCATAAATTCTCGTTCTTCCGTAAACGAGCTGCGATACTCAATACCACTCGATTTCTTCGTAGCACGTTCAGTAACAGCTATTTTATCATAGATTCTGTTTGATTAGAACTTTTACCACTCTTTAAATAAAACTTGATTTTGATCCGCTGCTTCAGACACTTTTCACTCATTTTCTTCCAAGATTATTACGTAAACAGGTAAAACTTTCTTTACTGCTCGGCAAAAAATAATTAATTTGTTCTGTCTCAAAAAATGCGGAAGTGGGAACGCGTTCTTACGTGCTCTGATACACATATTTGAAAATTTCACTTATCGTTTGTATAAACTTAACGTTTAAAAAATTAAGATATTGACAAAATTTAGTTCCTGTTATTGCCTGAAACACTCAAAAGTACTTGAGCGAAAACAGAACAAAAATATGACGTTTGCAGAACTTATCCACAATTTCGGTTTGGATGTGCAACTATTTATTCCAAAATTAGAAAAATATAATGAAAAAAAGAAGACAAATGTTTTAGGTAGAATTTAATAAAACTTTTGAAAGTGAATTCAATTCCTCTTTTGAACAAGACTTCTGTTTAAGATTACGTTTCTGGTTAATTTTATTTTTTAAATTCTCTATCACTCCCAGTAGTTCCAGTCTATCAAAAGTCCTGTCTAGACTTTATTTACGTTGATTTATCCATTAGAGTTACAAAATTATTCTGTTAGTTGTCTCTGTATCTCATCATTTTCTAAAAAAATTATATAAAAAAAGAAATTTTCCACTGTTTATTCAGATTTATCGGAGGAGGAGAGAAACATAATAATGGATGCAAAAAATTCTGTTCTTATTCATAAAAAGAACATTGGGGAAAAATTAATTCTAAGGAAAATAACTTTGATGTAACAATGCAATCATTAGACACTGCCGAGTCTGCGAATCTGGTTGGCTTATTTGTACTATACAATCTTACAGCCTATAAGAATATAAATACTGAAGACATTTGATTATACAAGAATGATAGCTTTATGATAGTGAGGAATGCCAGAAATTTTAAAATAGATAAAATTAAAAAGTTAATATAGAGAATTTAAAAACCTTAATTTAAAAGTGACTATTAATACAAATATAAAAAAGTATGTCGAGAGTATGTCTGACGAAGAATAGTTTATTACGGATTTTCGTAGGTACGTGTTGTTTAATTCTGGCATCTAGTCTTTGATCAACAACTACATTTAAATAAATAAATAAAGGAACTATTATGGTGTGGAGGGGAGAATACCCTTCCGTAAAGAAGAAAAGACAAGTTTAGCAGAAAAACCTACACGAGTGTTGACAGCAAAGTAACAGAGTTGAACTGCAACAGAAACTTGCGTATCAAATCTATCACTAACAGAACCCAGCCAAGGGAGGCGCAGGTATACTGGACATCTTTGTATTGTAGCTGGTTTGACTTTATTGAACTATAATGCCTTATTCCTAATCACCGATTGGACAACATCTAATGATTGGACATTATTACAGAGAGTGGTAGTAATAAACCTGAGTTCATCATCTATCTTAGTTTTTGAGCAAATCCTCAAGTAAGGGTCTTAATTACGTCAATTTTGCATTTTGGGTACGAAAAAATCCCACCTGGTATACAAACCAGTAAATATCGGTTTTTAGTAAACTGAAATAGGAAAACCAAAACATCAAGAAAAGGAAGAGAAGAAATAATCTCCTTTTCTTGTATAAATTTTAAAGCTGGAAGCATATTATAAATATATATAAGCATTATATAAACATATATATTCAGTAAATTTGGATCTGGATGCATTATATAAGCATATGTATTCACTATATTTGGATTTGGATGCATTACATAAATATATACATTCAGTATATTTGGCAGCAATCGTTTTGTAAATATCTCTTATTAAATATATATTTCATGCCTATTAAATTTATGGCTATATTTTTTATAGTATACAAATAGCAATTTTTTAAACTATTTTTGATGCATGAAATAGCCAAAATTCATATTGGGTCCAAGTTACCGCATTGGATTATTTAGCTTTCAAGCAAAAATAACGTCACTTTTAAAATAACGCTCTACTTAAAAAACATTTGAATTTCTTTTCGTCTTTCTTCTTATGCACATCCCTGACGATGACTCATGCGAAAGATGGTATCCAATATGAGTTTTATTATTTTATATATAAAAACTGCCAAATTTGCGAAAGGTTATTCGTATATTAATAAAATGCAAGAAATAATATCTATTGTTTATTTATTTAGGGATTTTAAAAACTTTGTATTTTTCATTAATAGTGCTACTATTCTTATTGTCATTATTATTATTATTATTATTATTATTATTATTATTATTATGTCATTTTTCATCATATTTCGATTTCTGCTTTGGTCTCACTACCAACCAAGTCTGCGGGGAGACCTAAGGCAGGTAGTGGCGTGTTGTTATGGCTCCATTTCATGTTTTTCTCTCTTCCCTATCATCTCCAGCATTACATAGATAAAGTTTTCCTTAGTGTGTGGGCTGTACTTAATAAGACAATTTTTTGTATAGATCTTAAGCTGGGGTTTCCAGGGATTCTTTCAATGTGTTGTTTTGTTCCATTTTTTATCATTCCAAGTGCACCTACTATCACTGGCACAACTCTTGTTTTCAATTTCCACATTTTTTCTATTTCAATTTCCAGGTCTTTATATTTTGACAGTTTTTCAAATTCCTTGATTGCTATGTTACAATCCGCTGGACAAGCCATATCAATTAATAGACAAGTTTTCTCCTTCTGGTTTTTAACAATAATGTCTGGCCTGTTTGCTTCAATTTTTCTGTCTGTGTAAATGGTGTAATCCCATAGAATGGTTACATCTTCTATTTCTGTAACCGGTGCTGGGTGATGTTTATACCAGTGTTTGCCTACAGCTTTTCCATAATGTTTGCATATTGCCCAATGTAAATATTGCCCAACTCTATCGTGGCGATTTTTATATTCATTTGGGGCAAGCACAGAACAGCCTGAGATTAGGTGGTCTATTGTTTCTTGGTGTTTATCACAAAACCTGCATTTCGGATCCATATTATTATGCATAATATTTGCCTGAAAGTTTCTCGTGAAAAGACTTTGGTCTTGTGCTGCAAGTATAGCCTTCAGTTTCAGACTTTAATCCAGATGCACGTAACCATCGATGAGTATTAACTTTGTCAACATTGGATTTATTGACACGTACTGGAAATTGGCCATGCAGAGGTTTGTCTTGCCAGCGCTGTTTCATCTGTTCAAGAGCTTTATCTTTGGCTTTCATTTTCATATTCTTTGCCGCAATAGCCGGCTCTTGGCTTCCGTTCTGCTTTTCTACAGAATCTACTAACTGTAAATCTTGTTTGAATTTACTGCCTTCTTTTATTATTGAATATTTTTTCTTTCTTTCTTCATGTTGCCTTACTAATTGTATCATCCAATCCTTTGTTGTTTCTATGTATGTTAGTAAGCCAATAGTTGTTGTCTTGTATGACAATTCCAGCTGAATAAGACCTCTTCCACCTTCTTTACGGGGTATGTATAGATATTATTATTATTATTATTATTATTATTATTATTATTATTATGTATAGATATTATTATTATTATTATGTATAGATATTATTATTATTATTATTATTATTATTATGTCATTTTTCATCATATTTCGATTTCTGCTTTGGTCTCACTACCAACCAAGTCTGCGGGGAGACCTAAGGCAGGTAGTGGCGTGTTGTTATGACTCTATTTCATGTTTTTCTGTCTTCCCTATCATCCCCAGCATTACATAGATAAAGTTTTTCTTAGTGTGTGGGCTGTACTTAATAAGACAATTTTTTGTATATCTCTTAAGCTGGGGTTTCCAGGGATTCTTTCAATGTGTTGTTTTGTTCCATTTTTTTATCATTTTTTATCATTTATTATTATTATTATTATTATTATTATTATTATTATTATGTATAGATATTATTATTATTATTATGTATAGATATTATTATTATTATTATTATTATTATTATTATTATTATGTCGTCACAGATAGAATCTCCCTTTCTTAGATGTTTCATTTTTATCAAAATTGTTATCATTATTAATATTTGATACCTTTCATCCTATAATCCGGCATAGACACTCTTATACGTCAAACCGAAGAAGAGTTTTCAGTCATATACATACCCACTTAGAGTTGGCGTTATCAGACCAGAGTTAGAGACAAATTATTATGCCGGAAGAGTATGTGGGACCGACAATAAATATTTTTATCAGGTGCCACAACCAAAAGATTGGTAATTCTTGTAATTAGGCCATTAACAAACGCTGGAGTTGAAATTTAGTCCATTTCAAATAAATGCTATTCAATATCAAACACTGAAGAAGGCAAGAGAAGTAGACAAAGATCCCTAATTGTACACCCATGTGTGAACTAAATAAAAACAACCCCACAAACTATATCATGTTTTTTTATTTAGTTGACATATGGGTGCATAATAATATTTTGGTGAAATTACAATATATATATATATATATATATATATATATATATATATATATATATATATATATATAATTAATTAATTACTTAGTTTTTGGTCATAATAAAATTAAACCAGTACACAGTTGTAATAAAAAGTGTTCAATACAATTATATTGTAGAACTTTTGTAAATTTTTATTTGTTAAGCAGTTATAAATTTATGATTATAAGTTTACAAATATACATATATTGCAGTTTTGTTATTACAATAGTTTATAAAAGGATTATATCACTAAACAAAAATTTCATGTTTCAGAACATTATTTTTCTTCATCAGGTGATATTTTGAAAAACAAATGGGGAAAATGATTTATTTTAGAAAATATGAAATCAATTCATGGTTATTCAAAAAGTTGAGGTGGGGCGGGTGGAGGAAGTTTAGCAATACGATTATGGGTGTGTCTCAATCACAAGTGAAAATTAGGTTGAACAAGAAAGTTGAATGTTTAGGTCGCATGAAGGAAACTGTTGCATTATGTCATGATAAAATGACACATTTTATTTGTCTGGAAAAAGACATACTAGGAATATACATTATTGAAAGGATTTAATTATTTAATTTTTTTTTACTATACTCAATGTTATATGAGGAATATAGTAAGAAAAAAGACCAACCTTACAACGATGGTGATGTCTGCAGATTGTGCCAAGAAAAAAGTTTAAAAAACTATATATATATATAATCGTATCGCCACAAGCAAGGCATTTTACTGCCACTGTTGTGCGGGGGCTTACATAGGAGGAAAGTTACGAGAAAGAGTGACAGGTTACAGGTTTCAAGAAGTGGGTAAGAGAAGGATGAGAATACTGATGAGAGTGAAGTGGACGGAGAAATGAGCACGAGAGAGAGGATGCAAGTTAGCGAGATAGGAGGTGATTATTGACTTTACATTTAAATTCTTGGAGATTGTAGCTGTCGGGAGAAGCAAGCAAACAGAAGGGAATTCCACAGGTGGGAAGTGCGAGAAATGAAGGATCTAGAGTAGAATTTCCGTTTACATTTTATTGGTTTCACAGTAAAAGGGTGGGACCTAGCTGCTAATCTTGTGGCTCGCGTAAATTCGTATATAGGGGGCACCGGTTAGCTTAGTTCATCGGAACAGAAGCTATGAAAGTATTTGTAGAAGAGACACAGGGAAGCCACATTGTGCCGGTGAGAAAGTGACTGTATCTGAGTTGCCAAGTCGGGATCGATCACATTACAGATTCTCCGTTGAATTTTGTCAAGGACCCCTAGGTGGATAGCAGGAACACCCGACCATATATGTCAGCAGTATTCAATGCACGAGCGGATGGTAAATTTGTATATGTGCAGGATTGTTTCAGATGGGAAAAACTTCCTGGCCCTACACAGAGAACTGACCTTCTAAGCAGTAGATTTAGCTATGGATTCTATATAGTCATTCCACTTGAGGTGTGTTGTGAGAGTTACCCCGAGGAGGCGCAGTGTTTTACTTTCAGGGAGACTACCTTAACCCATGTTAATGGGGAGTATGAGCGATTGTCTGTGATGGTTAATAGGCAGCAGTTTCGTTTTGGAAGCGTTAAAATTCACAAACCATTTTTTACCCTAGTCCACCACAAATTGAAGGTTTTTTTCAAGATCGGCAGCGTGGTTTGTTTTGTCAGGATCGGCAGATTTTTGATCGAGGCGAGAGTAAACCTTTGTGTCGTCAGCGTATATGCCTACTTGGGATCTTATTACATCGGGGAGATCGTTAATGTAGACAAGGAAAAGCGTAGGACCTAGAGTAGAGCCTTGAGGGACACCCGCGTTGGTGTGATAGTATTGGAAGGCATGTCCGTTCAATAATACCTTTATTGTGCGATTTGAAAGGAATGACTGGATTAGGTCAAACAATTTTCCAGTTATACCATAGCCCCGCAGCTTGCATAGAAGGCCAGCATGCCAGATTGTGTCAAACGATTTGGAGATGTCTAGGGCAACAGTTCCGGCTTTGCCGTTCTTCTCGAGAGCCTGGTGTATATACTTAATGATGGTCGTGAGCATATATATATATATATATATATATATATATATATATATATATATATATATATATATATATATATATCCGTCAATTGACAGATGTGCGTTGTGGTGCTGTGGATTTCGGCTCGGCGGGGGAAATCGGTGAGCCGAGTTCCAATTCCAGTCGAACACTTTTGTATTCACTTACGCACTGGTACCCTTGGGAAAGGTATTAATCCGTCCCTTCCCTCCAGTTATGGATTAAATAACTGAGGTCTGTTGTTCATGCGATCTGTGGCAGACGTCTGCACCGATTGTTTGTTATCAGCAGTTCCGAAAAGTGTGGATGGCGCTACACAAGCCTTCACCACTTTAAACAATTCTTTGTGTGGTTGTCTAACTGTGTTAGACGCTCATACGTCGAAATCGACGGGAGAGTCCATTATATATAATTCACCGTAGTAGCTTTAATAAAAGTAAAATTTACATTGATAAACGTTTCTAATGTGTTCTTTATCTGATCATGCACACACACGCGCGCACGTACACACACATGCATGTTCATGTGTGTGTGTGTGTGTGTGTGTGTGTGTGTGTGTGTGTGTGTGTGTGTAGAATAAAAACACTTTAGACACTTTTATCAATCTAACATGTATCTTTTTTATCTTCATCAGTGAATGACTTATGGTGAAAAAAATCCGGTATTTTTATTTTTGTGTTTGATTTTCATTGGTTAAGTCAGCTTCACGTGCATTCGACTAAACAAACATTATTATTATTGACGGTGTTCCGAATTCAAGGAGAAAGTAAGTGTCCTTTCGAATTTCCAAGATAGTAATGAAAACAAGACCAGATTGTTCTTTCTTATTTTTCTCCATAACTCATTCGTTAATAAAGCCTAAATAAAAGTTAAACATGTTAGATTGATAAACGTTTCCTATTCGTTTTTTATCTTATCATTCTGTTGAATTCTAATCTATATTTGATCTGTATTTGGTCCCAATTCTCACACACACACACACACACACACACACACACACACACACACACACACACACACAGCTAGTTATATATTTAAACGTTTCGAACGAAATTCTATCGTTTTAAGAATCTGAAATTTTAAAGTTAGAATTAGCGTTCGTTCCCTGAGAAAAAGTATACTTATGAGAGCTGATAATAGATTCATTAGATTTATCAAACATTTAGCCCTGACGACAGTTTCAATGAGAAACTCATGAGATTGCTAACCAGATATGCCAGTTGAACTTTTCTGAATTTATTGAATATAATAACTCTAGATATCTATTTCACACTTTCGGGCAGATTTTCTGTTAGCTTGAAAAACACGTAAAATTCTTTCAATTTAAATGTGTTTTCCCAGTTGTATTATACGGGCGTGATGGATGAATTTACGTCTAAATTACACAAAAATGAAATGAACACTAACATCTTATTTTAACAGATATATTTACCAAAATTACACAAAACTGTCTGGAAATGCTAAAGGGTAAATTTATTCAATAAAATTGCCATTTCAACCACGGCTTCTAGACGATCTTGGAATCCATTGCAACTCTTCTGGGTGGTCCTCTTGCTTAAGTTGGTGAATACTGCCATAATCATTGCCTTCAGTTCATCTTTGGTGTTACAAGGAGTTTTGTTAGTCTCTCGTTTAAGTGTGCCCCACACATAATAATCAAAGAATTGCAATCTAGGGAGTTAGATGGACAGATGTGGTCGCAGGCATCACTGGGTTCTCTTGTTTGTGCGTTATGTTGCAGAGTCCTGTTGCTAGACATAGGCTCTTCCAGCAGACATCCTCTTGACCAAGGGCAGCACTCTACCTTTTTAAGGTACTTGATGTAGATAGTCGTGTTGAGTTTCAGGCTCTGTAGGAAGATGAGTGGAGGCATAACGTTGCAGTCACTAGTGATCACTACAAACATTATGTTGCTGACTGAATATATTGTCTAAGTCTTTCCTATTCCTAAGACTGACACCCTGAAATGTTTGTATTTGAGCTTCCAGTGCGAATGTTTTTTCAAATTTTTGGCGGAGTGAATTACATCATGGTGCTCTTTTTCTCACAGACTGTGTCCGGTCATGGGCATGACGGTAAACTGCATCCGGCAGCAAGGCCTCTGATTGGGAGGTTGTGAGGAGCATGGAACCACCTCTTAATTACTTTTTTCTCAGGTCCACCCTGACCCGGAGTGGTAGCACCTGTTAGGGTCCCAGCTATGAACAAATAGTTAACCCCCAAACTGGGGTCAAAACACTATGAAAGTATAAGAATACACGTTTATAAAAATATATACATAAAATAAACTTTTATAGAAAAATATACATTTTTGAAGGAAAAATATTAACGACAATACATTTTTGAAGAAAAAATTATTGTCAGCAAAACATTTTTGAATAAACAACTTGAAGACATTTTCAGTTTTCTAAAATAAAGAAGAATAAAAACAAAAAAAAATTTCATTAAAATCTGACTAAATCAACCTTCTCACTCTAACCGAACATTTAAAAAATAACTTAAAACATCACCTTTTAGGCATTAAATAACTGACAGAGGTTTATATGCCGTTAAACAAAACTCAAACTAAAGCGCTGACCATGTCCAAATGACCCTACTATAGTGTAGTCAACAAAATTAAAAAAAAAGACAACGCGCATGTGCGAAATTAAAAATAAAAGATTGCGATAATTTATCTATCACATCCTCTATATATATGAGTGTGTGTGTGTGTGTGTGTGTGTATGTGTGTGTGTGTGTACAGTTTTTTTTTGCATATAGGCGAATTAACTGTCATTTGTCTCCATGCGTCAACTGGAATTCTCTTGTGTCGTTGCGTTTTCTCCTCCTGAACGTCTTTGATGTAAAGCCAGCTCCAGCTGAGTTAAGTGGTCACATCCGACAAACAAGCTGTGTAACAAAGTCATAGTTAGGCGATGGGCAGGGAAGATAGATGAAAAATATAAATAGATAAATCCCAAAGAGATAAATAAAAATAAATTCCAGCTAAATGACGAAAGTTCTTGGAAAATGCAAACTTCCGAGTTAATATCTAAAATAAATTCGAACATTTGATACAAACTCAGCAGCAGTGTCCCCACAGAAAGCTTTTATCTGAACGAGAATAAAAGTTTCAAAAAGTTTAGTGTAATTATTATTAACACTCTAGCAATCCCCCATAACATCACCAGTCTTATTGTTGGGTCTGATAGTTTGGATAAAGTCATATTGCCAACTAATCCCGAAAATGATCTGCAATTTTTTTTATTAACTGGAGCAAGAAATATCTTGTTAATTTTAATGCCTCTAAAACTAAACTGTTTTTAATCATCTAAGAGAACTTTTTTCCCTTTCGATCAGTTTTCTTTTTTATATTGTGTTCCGTCAAGACATAGGCGATCATGGCCTTCTACTTTCCCCCTATCCATTGTTGCTATCAACACTTTCCTCTTGGTATCTCTTCCAAATCACGCTCCGCCATCTACCTGCCTATCAAGTATTTCGTGTTGATTTCTTTTGTCTCTCTTTCTCTTTATTTGTTCTGTGAGTATTTGATCCTTCCTCATTACGTGTCACAGAAACCTCATCTGTCTCTTCTTGATGATAAATATGTTTTCTTTTCATTTGCATCCTCTCCAAAAATCTTGTTGCTCACATGTTCAGTTCATGATATCCTCAGCATCCTTCTCTAGAACTGCATTTTCTTCATCTTTGAGAAGATTGTCCAGAATTCGCTGCCATACAGAACAGATATCACATAAGAGTCTAGTACTCTTTCCTTTTTTTTTCAACGAAATTTTCTTGTTTCTCAGTACTCTGCTTAGCTTCGATCAGTACGACTGTTGTTAGCATTTAAATATTGTTAGCATGCAGGAAACTAACACATTTGACCCTATTTGTCTAACATTTACCACTGATATGAATTAGAACGAATATATCGAGTCTGCTGCTAGAAAGATGTTGTACTGGACAATTGTTCTAACTAGAATCTGTCTTGCAAATGTATGACTACTATTTATCCAGAAATTCTTAAGTGGTTGTACGGTTGGTATAATGAACTATTATGACTTTCAGAATGAAACATCCCAGAACCAGTTCGAATTCTTGTCGAGTTCGTTATATTCACGTACACTCAAATACCATTAGACAAAGTATGGATCCATCTCTTCCAGTTAACTATGGGTTAAATAGTAGGGCTCCTGTCTGAAAAATGCATTGTTATTCTAAAAAGGTTATTAATATTATTAAAATTAAATTATTAATAGTAATATTCACTTTAAAACTTTTCTTACAACTCCAAATATATTCGGCTTTAAATAACAGACTATAGGTTTATAAGCCGTCAAAACCGAATAATCTACAGATTCTGTTAATCTATGTTAATCAACGTTAAATGCTATCTGTTTTGATATCAAAATGTATTCCCGTTTTGCTTTTTCTATAAACATTTTTATGACAATTGTTCTCATGAGATTTCCTCTTTGATACTAAGTGTTGTACTAAACTGGCAGGCAAATTTGATCATTTTAGTGTTGAAATTGCTACATGTACCCTTAAAATCTATTATAATAGTTCACACTTCCGGTAATATGTATGGAAACACGTATGATGTTAGAGATTTTACAGTTTCATATTGCTACAACTTCAGGGTTTTTCCTCAGGGCACAATCATAACCCGCATTTACACGTATATCCTCACTATATATATATATATATATATATATATATATATATATATATATACAGTTAAATATAAAAGACAATGAATGTCTATTATGTTTAATCATGAGCCGTTTTAAGCATCGTATTTTGGCTTTAATTTCAGGTAAAAAATAAAGGCAAAAATCTTCCAACATTTGGATAATTTTTTGTTAAGTTGGTTCTAAGCTTTCGGCTCACATGAGCCATCTTCAGAGAGATCACATGGACGTTAACATCAGCGACGATTTTATCTTGTGATGACATAAAACTTTGCTAAGCAACATTGACAGTTACCAAAAATAGCAGACGCAGTTCGTAAAATTTTAATGCGGTTCTATGACGTCACACCGCGTGGGAGCTCGAAATGATAACAAAACCATATATTTAAATGCAATGTAATGTTTTATGACCAGATTTAAACGTGATTTTATTAAGTGTGGGTTGTTCGGATTTAATGTACAGGGGCCCGACAACATTTTTCGGACACTTTGAAAAAGGTACTTCAAGGTGGTTACTAGTGCCAAAAACGTAGTTGAGGAGTGAAAATCCATTACTAGTGTAATCATTTTTTTTAGTTTGGCTTTGATAATTTTAGTTTATTGAGATTTTTGCGAAAACTTGTGCGACACTATTTTTCGGACATGACAAAAAATCCTATTTTATTAAGAGCTTAGTTCATGTATATGTTGCTGTATGCAAATTTTCTGCTTGCACACTTAGCTGTCATCATTAGAATCAATTATCTGTTCTATTTTACTGGCAAAACAATTAAGTTTAATGAGGTAAAATGCATTCAAAAGAAGTCGTTTATTTGGCACGGAAGAAGCGGGATGATGGCTTCAGCATCAGAAGGATCGCCATGGATTTGAAGCTGTCGAAATCAACGGTCGAATACATGCTGAAGACAAACTCCGAGCGGAAAAAGAAGAGAGGACGGAAAAGAGCAATTGGCAAGAGGACTGAAAGGAGAATGAAGAGGACTGTGACACGGCTTTTGACATCTGGAGAAAAAGTTACAGCAAGAAAAGTGAAGGAGAAATGTGAATTGGATGTAAACGTCCGAACAGTACAAAGAACGCTGCATAGGATTGGTATGCAAAGGCTAAGAAAAAAATTACACTAACAAAGAAACACAAAGGAGCAAGACTGGAGTGTACTAAAAGGTGGTTAACAAAACATGTTGACTTTAAGAAGGTTATATTTACTGATGAGAAGCGTTTCAAGTTTGATGGGCCCGATGGATGGTGTACTTGGTCGAGAAGGGGTGAGCCTGCTGTACTGAACAAACGACAGATGGGAGGAGGAGGAGTTATGGTTTGGGGTATGATCTTTGCTAATGGAAATATATGGTTGGAGTGGCTGAAAGGACGACCGAACAGCGAAAGCTACAAACAGTTGCTGGACGAGAAAGCCCTACCAAGGGTTAGAAGAGAGATAGGGAATGATTTCGTTCTACAGCAAGACAATTGCAGCATCCACGTCTCAAAACTCATGAAAGAATGGATGGCTAAAGTGAATATGACTACTTTAGAATGGCCTGCAAAAAGCCCAGATCTAAATTTAATAGAAAATGTTTGGGAAATGCTTGCGCAACTTGTCTATGATGGACCTGAAATAACGAAAGAGGCTCAACTATGGGAACGGATACTAGATGCCAAAAAACAACTAATAGAAACACGTAGAGATGTTATTGTGCATATGTTTGATCATTATGAAGAGAGATTGATAAAAGTTATTGAGAAGAAAGGTGATATTACAGACTATTAACAGTTTTTCAATGATGTCCGAAAAATAATGTCGTGTGTGTTTTGTAAATTTTATTTAACCCATAACTGGAGTGGGGACGGATTAATATTTTCCAAAGGGTACCAGTGCATAAGTAAATGCAGAGTAACTCTGCCCAATTTCCCTTTCCAAGCAGACATCCGTCAATAAACGCTTACAACACATGGTATTCCCAAGCGGTCACCTATTTAAGTACTGACCAGACTCAACGTTGTTTAACTTCGTTGATCCAGCGGGAACCGGTGTATTCAACGTGACATTATATAAATCTATATATATATATATATATATATATATATATATATATAATGTCACGTTGAATACACGTTGAATATATATATATATATATATATATATATATATATATATGTGTGTGTGGGGGGTGGGTGAGAGGGAGAGAGGGAGAGAGAGAATATGATAATAAACTTCTATATATCGTAACAATATCAGGTAATTAAATTACAAACTGGAAAAATTAACACGCTTCGTCCTGCAAAAGAATTTCATCAGATTAAAGATATGTTCATATATATATATATATAAAGAGAGAGAGAGAGAGATGGATACATACATATCTCTCTCTCTCTCTCTCTCTCTATATATATATATATATATAGAGAGAGAGAGAGAGAGAGAGATATGTATGTATCCATCTCTCTCTCTCTATATATATATATATATATATATGAACATATCTTTAATCTGATGAAATTCTTTTGCAGGACGAAGCGTGTTAATTTTTCCAGTTTGTAATTTAATTACCTGATATTGTTACGATATATAGAAGTTTATTATCATATTCTCTCTCTCCCTCTCTCTCTCACCCACCCCACACACACACATATATATATATATATATATATATAAATATTTTCAAAAATAGATGTCATAACTTCAGGACTGTGTTCCTTACATCTAAATAATTAAAAACCTAAAAACCTTCCCATAAACATATGTACTGAAACGCTTGGTCTCCGATTTAGAGGCTTTTCAAACATGTGATAACTAGAATGCCTTTATTTTCCACACCCGACACACAGAGTTTTGTGCCCTATAGCAATTATTCAAAGTGGGCGTCATATCGATGTGTCGTGCGCTCGCAAACACGATCTCAAATTACTAGCGTGTTTTGTATTATCTCGCACCCAACTCGATTGCGGAGAGTTTCCACATCATCAACTAAAGACGAATACACCAGGGTGTTTAGGTCCGGTGAGCGTGGAGGCTATGCGTGGAGGCCACTTCTTCGTATCCACCGACCAGTAAACCTTCGATCTAGCTACCTGCGGGCTGTGTGACTGAAGTGTGCCGGTGCACCATCATGCATGTTGTCGACGAGTGATCAGTGGAACATTGTTCAAGTAATCAGGCATGTTGTTTTCTAGGAAGCGCTTGTACACATCACCTGTAAGCCTGTTTGGAAGTACATGAGTTCTTAATAACCTATCGCCAACAACACCAGCTCAGATGTTGACTAAGAACCCCTCTTGGTAATGTAATAGAACAGTTGCATGTGGATTTTACTTTGACATAAATGCTGATTGTGGAAATTGACTATTCCATCCTGTGTAAATTGTGCTTCATCTGTAAAGATAACGAAAGCAGGAAAGTTTTGAATTGTATTGCATTGCTGTAACAACCATTGACAGAACACAACTCGTGCAGGGTAATCTGGTGACAATGTCTGTACACGTTCTAGATGATATGGGTACAACTGTTCTCGCAGTACTCTCCAGAAATTCGAATGAGGAATGGCTACTTACCTTGCCAACTGTCGTGTATTGATTTCAGGAGTATCACGCACAATATCTAATATCTGCTCTTCTTCCTCAGACGTCGTAGACTTTGGTCGTC
This sequence comes from Ascarosepion bandense, assembly GCA_037127315.1. NCBI lineage: Eukaryota > Metazoa > Mollusca > Cephalopoda > Sepiida > Sepiidae > Ascarosepion > Ascarosepion bandense. Next base: position 285,386 of record JBBBDQ010000534.1, on the reverse strand, counting down.
CTCCGCCGCCAGTACAAGGTTCAAAGGTCCCAGTGGTGGCGTTGGATATTCTTCTTGGTAGAGACGATGAGCTAGTACAGCGTTACCGTTAGTCAAACCATACACGAAGTGCAAATTTGCCCTCTCCTGATTTAAGTACATGCCCAATCAATATGCACAATAGCAATAACAGTCATTCAGCAACACTTCACAAGAAACAAGGGTGAAGTCCTGTCCGGTTGGCGGCAAAAAAACGATCGAACTAGTTGTCTGGTCTGCTGCTTAGCGAGTTAGGTGCCACCTGTGGAAGTTAAAGGTATTCTGGTTAACCCATGTTTTAAAAGCATATGCTTCAGAAATCAAGCGTTTGCGGACATTTGTTCATGGGAAGTTTTTTTCAATATTTAGATATTGGAAACACAGTCCTGAAGTTATGACATCTATTTTTGAAAATATTTATATATATAAATGTAAACTTATCACTATACTCGTTTCGAAAAACCCTCTACGTATATATGCGAAAGGAAAAAATGGTTGTAAAAAAAGAAAGAGCTAAGCACATGAATATCAGCCAAAGCGATTCGGGCCGAGCCAGCACGTAGTTCAAAGAAAAAACCGAGACGAGTAATCAATAACAAAAAAGCAGTTTATTGAATTCTAAAACAGAAATGCTTAATAAGTGTAGACGTAGGAAGTCTTGGCTTTTGAATTAGGAATGCTTGGTAGGTTTGCCTTTTCACTTATTTTTTATAGTTGTCGTTAGTAGGTTTAGGTTTCTGACTTTGCTAAGTTGGCGCTTTTTATTTTTATTTTAATGTTTATATATGTTTCTTAATAAAAGTTTTCCCCTATTTGTGTTTGGTGTCTTCCATTTTGTTTTTAGTCACGTGGGTTATTGAGTTCCCTTTATCGTGTTGTTGTTATTTTCCTCTTTAGCTAGCGTTCCCTGGAGATCCGTTTAGGTGAAACCTTGGTAGGTTTCTTGGCTCACTATGTTAATTTACTTATATATATATATATATATATATATATATATATATATATATATATATATAAATTTTTGTTATATATTTGTGATAAATGAAGATCTACCAAGAATAGTGAAACGTTGCAAGAACCTGTAAGCAAATTTATTCCGAACGATCTGGGGATTAAACACTTTTTAAATAATTTCGTCTCAGGGAAATGTTTCCTCGTTTAATTATGGCAGGCTAGCCAAAGTTCGAAACGCGTCACACGAAAACTTTTTTCAATGTAGGAATTGTTCTTGATATATAAAGATGTATATATTTTTATCCCCCAATATATATATATATTTTTTTTTTCTAAACATACGCTGTTAAATATAAGAGACAATGAATGTCTATTATGTTTAATCATGAGCCGTTCTAAACGTCGTATTTTTGCTTTAATTTCAGTTGAAAATAAAGACAAAAATTCTCCAACATTTGGATAATTATTTATTGGTTTTCTTCTAAGCTTTCGGCTCACATGAGCCATCTTCAGAGAGGTTGTTTAAACTGAAATATTATAAAATCCACCATCACCGACGATATTATTTTGTGTTGACATAAAACTCCGCTTGGCAACGGCAATAGTTACCAAAAATAATAAACGCAGTTCTTAAGTTTGCGATGAGGTTTTATGACGTCACACCGCGGGATAGCACGAAATGACAACAAAACCGTGTAGTCAAATGCAATGTAATATGTTATTTCCTGTTTTAAAGTTGTTTTTATTGAGTGTTGGTTGTTTTGATTTGATGTACATGGCCTCCAATATCTGCAGGTTCCTCTTACTGTGTGTATGAGTAAGGATCACCGTATTGTTGACCAAAATCTGTCTTATATTACCTACATGTTTATGTTTTTCAGAGAAATGTTGTTTAATAGTACTCTGATCAGAAAGATGACATGTAAGTCTACGGGAGAACGTGGTTGTAGTAAAACCAATATTTGTACTAGGTTTTTGAATATTATCAGAGATGCAATCTCTGAATGGGCATGTAAATTGGTACACTACATTGGTTTTTTGTAGAGAATTTAGTTTAGTGCTTGTTGGGTTATTATATATATAATATTATATATATAAAATTATATATATATATATATATATATATATATATATATATATATATATATATTATTAAGTTGTAGTTTAGAACATGTACAAGTTATAATTTACTACAAAAGTGTACATTTGTTTCGACATCGAAAAAACAATTTTCAAATTTTATTTTTCAAAAATAACGCTTATTACCATTATTATTAACTACCTGATGAGACATTGTTTTTTCGAATTCGAAACAAAATGTACACTTTTGTAGTAAATTATAATTTGTACAGGTTCTCAACTATAACTTATAATAATTATTCATAGTTCTATTTCTACATTGAGCACTGTTTTAAATTAATGTTTTGAACGTTGTTAATACTTTCTTCGTTTTTTATTCACTTGGATATATATATATATATATATATATATATATATATATATATACACGGTTTGATAAAAAATATTGAGAATGTTATGGCATCGAGGCTATTGTTATCAGGTTCAACTGCTTAGCACAGATTGACATTGACTCTGTCGCGCATACGGAATAAATTATAACGTTCTCACTCACTTCTGCTGTTTATAGCAGCACAGAGAAAAGTGTTCAGAGTGTGATCGTCTTATCACACCACAGAAGTTCCATCTGTGATTATGGCTTGTGCAGGTGTTTTTGGCCAAGAACAGTCACCAAATCTAACAACCACCACATTCCCCAGATCTCGTCCCTTGAAGGAAGGAACAACATTTCAAGAAGTCGAGAAAATGATGTGAGGCTATTCACTATTTCAAAAAATAAGTTTCAGAATTGTTTCTAACAATTAAAAAGATGCTTGATAAATTGTGAGCATTTAAAATAGAACTACTTTGAAAACTGTACTTTGTCTTACCCGACACGTTTCGTCGTCTGGCGGACATTATCAAATTATTTTATTTTGTATAATGTATCTATAAATAAAAGCAAAATGTTGTTAATCGAATTTTATTATAATTTCAAGATGTTTATACATATTCAGCAGGTTAACTGATATGTTATATAAAATTATATCACTTAGCATCATCTAAAATTTAAAAATGAAAAATAAGAGCTAACAAGTTACTAATTTTCGCTCATTTCCAATGAAATGAAAAACGTCTTACCTACAAATTAAAACGAAGAAAAAGTTATTCTCCAATACTTACAGAGAATGGTAAAACTCTTTAAGCCATTCTTTCTCTCTTTATGAACAAAATTCTTGAAATCATAAACACAAGAGTTGGAAGAAGAAGAAGAGGCTGCACTTCTCTATAGGGTACACATAGCGGGAAATAATATATATATATATATATATATATATATATATATATATATATATATATATATATATATAGTATTGATTTCATTATTACAATAACGTGTCAGATTACACCAAGCTTTACATAAATAAGAAAAAATACCGGGAGAAGACAGCAGATCAAAAACCTTACCCTGACGAGTGAAGACATCATAACGGTGTCCACTCGAAATTTTGAGGTCGGCATGAACCTGCTCAGTTAAGTGACAAACTTCTCTGCATTAATCCCAGTCTTTCTCTTTTTTTTCTCTCTATATATATACTAGCAGTATAGCCAGGCGTTGCTCGGGTGTAATGAAAGCTTCAAAACTAATCCATGGTCCTGGAGCACAGACTCAGTCTCAAGAATATTTGTGTGAAGTTTGGTGAGAATCGGATAAAAATTGTGGATTTGTATAAAGGACATACAGGCAGATAAACAGACACATACACAAACATCTTACCTTATATATTATTGATTTTCTGCACTATTGTAAGAACTGCAACCTTGAAACTTCTGAATATCGTTTCTTATGTTTTTGTTTATGAGTTTATCAAATTTGATTAAAATCGGACCACTCCTTCTATAACCCGATTTTTTTCGATTATCGATTTTCGATATTTATCTGGGGTACCTCGATACAAAACCTAGCTAAGAACACTCGCAGACGCTTATAGTACAACTGTGTAAATTTTCAAGAAAATCGATTCAGCCATTTCGGAATCTATAGGTAACGGACACACACACACACACAGACACACACACACACACATACACACACACACACACAGACACACACACACACACACAGCCAAAGTTCCATTTATAAATAAGTTTAGATGTTGCACTACATTCACTTACGTTATGCTTGACTCTGATTAGTACGATAGATATCTCTGTATATGCATTTTCAAGTCTTTTATGATGTCAATTTCGAATATGTGTATGCCAAATTGCGCCTACGTCAATTACACCTCATCTAGCTAATATGGTGAACTACTTTGTTATTATTGTTACCAGACAATAGAACAAATCATCAGAAATTTTAGCCAGCCAAGAAACTTACGCGTTAATATTCGTCAGTTGATTGCTAGAAAAAAAAAAAGCAAATCTTTGATTTTATATTTGCATCTTTCGTGTTTCTTTTTTTTTTCGATATTAATATTCTGTTTTCTTTTTGTTAATATTCCTTCTAGGCTTATGAAAGAGGGCAGTCGAAGTGATAGAAAACAACTAGCACAGCAATGTCACTCCCAGCAACAACTGAAGCAACGTCAGAAATTGATTGCCCTGGTATTCAATTTAGAATTGATTAATCATCAATGTGGCGTAATGGGTAATATTTCATGACGTCGTTGTTTCCATGGCAACATTATCATGAATGGGTGTTCAAACGGTTCAAATGTATAGTTACAGACAAAGGGCGCAGTACTGTGTATATGTTGAAAGATTTGCATATACATATAGATTGACATATGAAGATTGTACTCAATCGAGTTTGCGGGAATTTTGAAGAGCCGGTTTTAATGATTGATAGAAAATCTTCTCAACAGAATACGAACAGAAACATATACAAAACGTGAAAAAATAAGAAAATAAGTTTAGTGTTTAATGTGTTTATATTTAATTATAAGATCCTTGCAAAAGTTCTTGTTTAAATTTTATTTCTAATATAAAATAACCGCAACTTAACACTAGTTTTTGTTTTAGTGACGTTTTCTGGTGTGTTCGAGATTGAAACCTTGCATCGTTCATTTGCGAAACAGGCTTTGTTGGATGTTGAAGTTTTGTCCCTAAATGAATGCTTTAAAGATGAAGAGTGAAAAGTTGGATCTTCATCATATTATATTCTACGAATTTCGGAATAGTGTAAGCATTGTAACTGACAAAGGTGAGAAAATAACTAAAGACGGGCTGCCAAGTCAGGATTGATTATATTGCAGATTCCCCTTTGGATTTTGTTGAGAACCTCAAAATGAATAGCATGAACACCCGACTAGATATCTCAAAAGCGTTCAATGCATGGACGAATGGTAGATTTATAATTGCTCAAAATGGGATCTGATAAGAAAAACCTCCTAGCCCAACACAGTGACACAACCTTCCTAGCAGTAGATACAACTGTAGATTCGATGAATTTGGAGAAGATGCGTATAATTATCATATTTTAGTATTGGTAACAAGGTAAAAATGATGAATTTGAATGCAACATAGCTTGCAACTACAGATTCATCATGTTCAAGAAAATGCCCTACTACCACATGTACTTTAACTCACACACAAACACACACATACATATATCTAAATGAAGTTAATTTCTATATAAAAATAACATTTGACAACTCGTTTTCTAACAGTTATACTATTTTATCTTGCTTAGGCTAATCGCCGTGACGACTGTTAGAAATACTCTTGACTGACTCCAATGGCGTTGAATCACTTGGGGTTTTTTCTTTAAGGCGTCTACCATAGTCCATTTGTATTACCATGGTGTATTATTCATTCCATAACAATTTCAAATGTGAAATCATCAACAGTGCATTCACAAAATCTATACAAATAAAATAAAGGTCTAGAAACTACAATATGAATTTCAACCAAACTTCGAAGATACTTTATCACTCGGAGAGTGTCATAGGCCATTTAAATTAAACCCTAAGGTCATTGCATGTTAAAAATAAGTACAAAAATTTCCATTTTCTTTTGAAGATAAATATTTAGATACTTGTAAAAGTATACTGGCAAGGGATATAAGTCGACATTTTAATAATCTATACAAATATAATGAAGTGGCTATATTTTTATTTAAACAGAATTAGATCCCGATCAATGCCAAATACATATTCTAGTATATACATAAAATGCTTTCAGCAACATTTACATTAGATCTTCAAAACTAACAGTTTATTTATTCTTTATTTTAGCAGTATTTATACTTAGGCCAATCTTATAAAATTATCAGTGGAGTTCTGTAGAAATATCACTATAATTACATTACTTTTTCTCTTTTGATACAAATGTATAAAATCAAAACCAAATATAATCTAATGCCGAGATTTTGCAGGAAGAAAATCTGTTTTATAAGACGAAAGTGATAGATGGGAGCAGAAGATTTACATCAGAGTAACTGGAAATTAAAAATGAAAGGGAAAATACGAATAGTAGAATGGGATATAATAAAAAAAGATCCAGATAACCAGTAGAAGAAATTGTAAACTATATATTGAAGTAAAACTGGAAGCCATATGAGTTATAAATGTAAATAGATTAATAAACAAAAGGAATGAAATATTTAAAGAAGTCATGATATTATCACAATTATTTTCAAAGATGTGAAAAAGAATTTTAGAGCTCAATAGCAACCAACAGAAAATAACGCCCATTTTGACAATAGGCCTGCGTGAAAGAGACTGAACTACTTAAAAAATCACCCTGTATGAAACATAAAAAATATGTAATTAAAAAAATGGTATCTCATATATATATATATATATATATATATATATATATATATATATATATATATATATATTAGTTCAAATGTTACTCCTTTGCAATTTTCTATGATCTATTTTGTATTAAGTATATTTTATTAGTAGCTTTACTTCAACTTTATTCAACCATCTAATATATATATATATATATATATATATATATATATATATATATATATATTAGGCATCCCCATGCATGCCTGTTTGCTGTATCACAGCTCATCAGTGTGGCTAGATTTTTCATTTATATATATATTGTCATACGCAGACAGATCTGTTTCGCTGTATCACAGCCCATCAGCACGGTCAGAACCCGATTGTTTTTTAACCCACGATTGAAACCCGACCGAATTGGCGTCAGTCGGCGATTCCACCTCTGGGCTACGGGCGTTCGGTGGAAGAAGACAGACTTTTTAGCGCATATATTATCATTATACGCGCCCAATAGCTAGTGTGCTCTAATTCATTTTACTGAATGAGCGATGCGTATATATATATATATATATATATATATATATATATATTTTATTTTTTTTTTTATAAGCGTTTCACCCCGAGCAAGGCATGTCACTGCCACTACTGTGCAGGGGGCTACGTAGAGTGGAGAAAGGCTGATTAAGTATAGGAAATGACAGAGGGTGGGTGATAGGCGGGTAAGGATACCGAGAATGAGGGTTGGGTAGATGAGAGTGTTGTGAGAATAGTTGGGAGTTAGTGTGATACGAGGTGTCTATTGACCCTACATTTAAACACCTGGAGATTGTAACTGTCGGGAAAGCAGACTTGTGGAAGGGAGTTCCACAGGCGGGAAGCGCGAGAAAAGAAAATGTTGGAGTAGAATTTACGGTTACATCTTATTTGTTTAACTGTAAAAGGGTGGGACCTAGTTGCTAATCTAGTATCTCGTGTAAATTCGTGCTTAGGCGGCACCAGTGATCTAAGCTCATCGGAGCAGAAGCCATGAAAGTACTTGTAGAAGAGGCACAGGGAAGCCACATCACGCCGGTGTGAGAGCGGCTGCAGCCGGTGTGAGAGCGGCTGCAGCCGGTCTGCCAAGTCAGTATCAACCACGTTACAGATCCTCCTTTGTATTTTGTCAAGAAGCCCAAGGAGAGCAGCAGAGGCACCCGACCAGATATGGCAGCAATATTCAATACACGGGCGGATGGTAGATTTGTATATGTGCAGAATAGATTCAGGTGGGAAAAATTTCCTGGCCCTACACAGGGAGCCCACTTTCATAGCAGCTGATTTGGCAATGGATTCAATATAGTCATTCCATTTGAGGTCTTAAACTGAATTTTAAAGGCTAAATAACTTCCCTGAGTAAATGGTATCATGGCTGAGACTAAGAACTACAATTATACCTACTTAGAGCCAAACCCAACGCAAAAACTAAAATAAAAGAACTGAAAAAAATACAGACATACAGGCAGATAAACCGACACACACACAAACATCATACCTTTTATATATATATATATATATATGTTATCGATTTTCTGCACTATTGTAAGAACTGCAACCTTGAAACTTCTGAATATCGTTTCTTATGTCTTTGTCTATAAGTGTATAGGGGTATCTTGACACAAAATCTAGCTAAGAACACTCGCAGACGCTTATATTACAACTGTGTAAATTTTTAAGAAAATCGTTTCAGCTGTTTCGGAGTCTATAGGTAACGGACCACACACACACACACAGACAACACACACTCACATACACACACAGAGACAAAGTTCCATTTATAAATAAGTTTAGAGTAGATGCGTGTGTGTGTCTATGTGTGTATACATATGCATATATATAAAATAATAAAATAATAATAATGAAAGAAAGATAGTAAATAATAAATACATAAATAGATAAATAAATAACTAAAAGAGTAACAATGTAAAAATGAAAAGAGGGTTGGGTTAGTCAGCGCCTAAGTATTTAAGCAGCTATTTATTTCCATTCTTGCATTTGGTTATTAATTCACTTCTTTTGTTTAATATTACTAAATATACATAATTGTGATTGTAAGAATCTTTAATGTTTGGTTTGTACAGGCTATTATTAAGGTCAAAGTTTACTCCAGAGCAGTTGTGATGAGAGTGATTTTCAGTTCGTTATCGGTTATTATTAAATATATATAATTGTGATTGTAAGAATCTTTAATGTTTGGTTTGTACAGGCTATTATTAAGGTCAAAGTTTACTCCAGAGCAGTTGTGATGAGAGTGATTTTCAGTTCGTTATCGGTTATTACTAAATATACATAATTGTGATTGTAAGAATCTTTAATGTTTGGTTTGTACAGGCTATTATTAAGGTCAAAGTTTACTCCAGAGCAGTTGTGATGAGAGTGATTTTCAGTTTGTTATCGGTTATTACTAAATATACATAATTGTGATTGTAAGAATCTTTAATGTTTGGTTTGTACAGGCTATTATTAAGGTCAAAGTTTACTCCAGAGCAGTTGTGATGAGAGTGATTTTCAGTTCGTTATCGGTTATTACTAAATATACATAATTGTGATTGTAAGAATCTTTAATGTTTGGTTTGTACAGGCTATTATTAAGGTCAAAGTTTACTCCAGAGCAGTTGTGATGAGAGTGATTTTCAGTTCGTTATCGGTTATTACTAAATATATATAACTGTGATTGTAAGAATCTTTAATGTTTGGTTTGTACAGGCTATTATTAAGGTCAAAGTTTACTCCAGAGCAGTTGTGATGAGAGTGATTTTCAGTTCGTTATCGGTTATTACTAAATATATATAATTGTGATTGTAAGAATCTTTAATGTTTGGTTTGTACAGGCTATTATTAAGGTCAAAGTTTACTCCAGAGCAGTTGTGATGAGAGTGATTTTCAGTTCGTTATCGGTTATTACTAAATATATATAATTGTGATTGTAAGAATCTTTAATGTTTGGTTTGTACAGGCTATTATTAAGGTCAAAGTTTACTCCAGAGCAGTTGTGATGAGAGTGATTTTCAGTTCGTTATCGGTTATTACTAAATATACATAATTGTGATTGTAAGAATCTTTAATGTTTGGTTTGTACAGGCTATTATTAAGGTCAAAGTTTACTCCAGAGCAGTTGGTTACTTTAGCGTTAGTGATGAGAGTGACTTTCAGTTCGTTATCGGTTATTCAGGTGTTTTAAGATGACAAGTTTTCTAAACGGCATACGTTAAATCTATTTCCTCCATTATAAGATTTGTTATTCGCGATCGTGTACCAGGTAATAATTGGGTTTGTGTTGTTTTTTAAATGCCAAAAATAAAAAGGTATGTTAAGCCATATAATGTCACGTTTCCGTGATTTAGGTACATGTTTGCTTTCTTGGCTTTATCAGAGTTTTCAAACCTTATATTGTGTTTGATTTTAGTTATGGCCTTAATATATCTTATTACTAGAGTTAGAAGATATTCTCAATTGGATAGATTTATGAATATTGTCTAGTATTTTATGGTGGTGATTAGAATCTTTGTGAACGTATTTGTGATTGTAAGAATCTTTAGTGTAAAGTTTGTACAGTCCGTTATTAAGGTTAAAGGTTACGTCAAGGAGTTTGATCACGTTTAGTATTAGTGGAGGTAGTGATTTTCAGTTCCTGATCTTTAAAAAACTTAATCAAGTTTTGTTCTTAATCATTCAATTTGTTTTGGGCTTGATTTTGAAGAAGGATTAATACGTCTTCTCTGTATAAACCGCTGTTTTTTATTTCAAAGATAAAATTAATACATGATAACAAAATGCCGACCAATTCACAGGCCTACGCAGATTCAAATGTTCCCATAGCAATAGCAGAAATCTGGATTGATTTTTGGTCTACAGGCAGCTGTGATGGAATAGAACAGATTTTGTGCATGTTTGATAATATTGAAGTCTTCGTCGATAATTTGACAGTACTTTATAGATAAGTTTTTATGCATCGACGCTCGAACCAAAAACAAAATTCAAATCTAGACGCGGTCAGTTCATCGTATAAAACTCCGAGTCGTGCTTTAGACGTAGGATAATATGTTTATTTATTAATATATACTTAATAGCACTGTTATATTAAATTAAGTACTGTTCTATTAACACCTGATTAATATTTATATATCGGTGTGTACCTGCGTCTATAGACATATGTATACTAATTTACAGCCATATATAACAGACAATGAATGTTTATTATGTTTAATCAGGAGCCCTTCTAAACATCGTAGTTTGGCTTTAATTTTTGGGGAAAATATAGACAAAAATTGTCCAACATTTGGATATTTTTTTTACGCTGATTCTAAGCTTTCGGCTCACGTGGATCATCTTCAGAATAATTACAGAGACGTTAACAGAAAGATCTCCATCACCAAAGATTGGATTATCTTGTGTTGGTATAAAACGTTGCTATTCGACGATAACAGTTACTGAATAGCAGACGCAGGTCGTAAATTAGTAAAGCTATTCTATGACGTCACACCACGTGTAAGAGATCAAAATTTTGTCAACAGAATTGTATGTCTGAATGCAATGAAATGTGTTGTGACAAGATTGAAAAATGATTTTATTAAGTGAGGGTTGCTTTGATTTAATATAGATGGCCTCTAATCTCTAAAGGTTCTTTTAACTATGTGTATGTGTGAGTACTATTGTGTTATCGACTAAAATCTGTCTAATATTATATACATGGCTAGAAAAAACATAGCAATGTGTGTAATATTAGACATAGTTTCTGATTTGGGAAAATTTTATCTTTAGTTTTTCTTCTTGGAACTCTTAATAGAGAATATTTATTAGGCCTAATGTAAAATTATTACTATTATTATTATTTCATTTTCCTCCCAATCACCAGAATTTACTAGTCCTGGGTATGATGATAAACTACAACCAGCAGCAAGATCGGGAGATTAGAGGTTTTGAGGAGCGCGGAACCACTTCTTACTTGGTGTTGTTCTCAGATCGATCCTGAACCTAGGTGGTAGCACCTGTTAAGGTCCAAGCTATGGCCAAATAATGAACGATCCCCCCCCCAAACAAAAGATAACACAGTATCAAAATATAAAAATACATTTTATAGAAAAATAGCAGAAATACATCTTATGTATAACAAAATTGCCAACACTACATAATTATAATAGAATTACCAACAACGTATTTTATAACAAAATGACTAAGAATATGTTTCAGTTGTTGGTGAAGGCATACAATTTTCTTTGAAATATATTGCGCTTAAATTCGATAGCAAAGAGCTCATCTAAACAATTGCCATTAAATCATTTATGGAAAACGAAAAAGGAGACAACCTTACGACAGTTGCCTCCTTCCCAGATAAATACAATCGACCTAGATCTAGAAAACATCTTTATTCTTTCACCGACCTGAGTTGGGAAATAACGATTGCTACGGTTGCTCTAGACAAGTCTGAAGAAGTCATTGTTAGTTATGACAAAAGAAAGCTTCAGCATGAGGATGCTTACCGCTTCCTTGGATATTGGCTTCTTGCAACCGATATGACTGGCCCCGCCCTCTAACGTTAGCACTTTATCATCGGCCTGAAGGATATAGTAGTGGCTGCGATCGGTCGCTGATTCTGTATAATTGATACTTGAAAAAGGTTAGAAATTGAAACGCCGTCTTTACAAGAAAAGAAGACACTTGATGCTGACCTTCGTCTTTCAAGATTGTCCCTCTGAAGTGAATGATGTGATAGAAATGGACCAAGGTAAGCGCGTGTGTACGTAAATAGGTAAGAGCTACTATGTACGTGTAGTCATTTTTACTGTATATGTTAATGTGCTTGTCGAGATGTAAAACTCGGAATGTGTAAATATTACATGTTTTTGTTTCATTTTTTGAGTTTTGCTCACATCTATCTATCTATCTATCTATCTATCTATCTATCTATCTATCTATGTTAGATAGTTATACATAGAGATAGCTAAGTTTTTATTAACAGAGATCGATTGATCGATATATTAATAGATAAAAACAGATAAAAACAGACACACACACACACACACACACACACACACACACACACACACACATATATATATATATATATATATATATATATATATATATATATATATATACTAGCAGTATAGCCCGGAGTTGCTCGGGTATAATGAAAGCTTTAAAACTAATTCATGGTCCTGGTGCTCAGACTTCTACTTTGGACGTAGGCACGAAAGACTAAAAAGCAATAGTTGTTTCCAGTTAAAGCGAAACCTTCGATGAATGGATGTAAGTCAAATTTTAATTTCCTGATATCAAATAAGTGTTTTCGTCGTAAACTGAATTTTGAGGACTAAATAAGTCCTCTGAGTAAATGGTATCATGGCTGAGACTAAGAACTGCAATTATACCTACTTAGAGCTAAACCTGAAGCAAAAACTAAAATAAAAGGGCTGAAAAAAATACAGACATACAGGCAGATAAACCGACACACACACAAACATCTTACCTTTTATATATATATATATATATATATATATATATATATATATATATATATATATATTATCGATTTTCTGCACTATTGTAAGAACTGTAACCTTGAAACTTCTGAATATAGTTTCGTATGTCTTTGTCTATGAGTTTGTCAAATTTGATTAAAATCGGACCACTCTTTCTCTAAGCAGATTTTTAGATTATCGATTTTCGATATTTCTCGGGGGTACGCTCATAGTACAACTGTGTAAATTTTCAAGAAAATCGGTTCAGCCGTTTCGGAGTCTATAGGTAACGGACACACACAGAGACAAAGTTCCATTTATAAACAAGTTTATATATATATATATATTAATCAGTATCACTCATTCACTCATGCAAGACAGTAAAGCCACTACGATTCAAGAAATTACAGGCTGCGGAGGAATTAGAGACAAAAGCATTAATAATGAGCGTGAAGAGAAAAGAGTAATCGGAAGGAGAGTACATAGTGATAGATATTGCATTTACATTTTTGCAGAGTAAAGTTGGCAAAAAAAAAAAAATTAGAGCCAGAAGGGAATTCCACAAGCGTGAAATCTGATAAAAGATACCATTAGCGTGGAACTTACGGTTACATCTAGATATCTCAACTGTAAATTGATGTGATCTCTGGGATAATCTAGTATAGCGCTTATATGCAAAAATTCTATAGTTAACAAGAAAGTATTTATAGAAAAGCCACAGGGCGGTAACCTCACGGTGGTAAGAAAGTAACTGAATCAGAGTCATCAAATCAGGACTAATAATATTATTGACAATTTTTTTGTGGCAAAAAATACAGGGTAATTGAAAAATAACTCCTTATTTTATGTATAAGGGACCAGTTAGGATTTCTGACTTAACACCCTGTGAAGTTTTTCTTTGGTTTTGGTTAAAGAAGCAAGTCTACTATACCAAAGCAAGACTTTGGTAGAAATTGAAGGGCGAATACATGAAGTCATGTCTTTTATACTGCAAGAGTTCCTGGTGAAATCATTTGATGTAATTCCTGGGCAGCTCAAGAAACTGGTAATAAAACCTCATTCTAAACGTTTTCCTCTCATAGTTATTTCTTTTAAAAATTGTAGTTGATAAATAAATTAAAAGTATTTTAATAAGAGTAGTTACCTTTTAATGAACCTGTATATTTAATGTTTCATGATTGCTCTGAGATGTATTGTCAGTTATTTTTTTAGATTCCGGGTATTACGAAACTTTTGATGTTGTATTTCCTCGTACGTTTTCCACCAATTGCAAGCCGCAGCACTACCTTCTTTCATCAATGCCGCCTCGCAGCTTTCGGAGTAGCACGTATGTAGCTTCCCTTACAGCTATTTTATTAAATGCAAATTCACTGTTCGTGTAAAACTTTGCACAATGTTCGTGTAAAACTCACAATACACTATAGAAAATTGTCAACCTCATAATTACCATTAACGGCATACCTATCAAATTTAAACACCAATGTAATCTGTCAATATCGATACCCCGTACACGACTTCAAGTCTTTTAATAAACCGAGTGACTACATTGAATATACGTCACCGACAATAAGTCAAAAACTGACAAACATCTTGAGGGATTTCAGTACCATAAGAAAGAGCTTAGATAGTTATCAACAACTTCTTAACCATCAGAAATATTCTTGTAGATAACATAATCATTCTAATGAAATTTAATTGTAAATAACGAATTAAGATAATTGAGGTTCTTTATAAGAAAATTACTTAAGTAAAGACTCAATCTTTCCCTATTTGACGACTGTAGAAACGAGTTGGCTGTCATTTAAAAGACATGTCAAAATGGAGTCATAAACATATTTAGTATAACATAGCTTACAATTTCTACAACTTCCAAATAATAAAACTTCGTGCATAAACACAAGAAAAATATTAACAACGGACTCCTTAAAATGCTAATAGATTTGCTAAAAGCACTTGGGACAATATTTGTTACAGAAAATCTCTACATTATATTGTTGTTGTTGTTGTTGTTGTTGTTGTTGTTCTTCTTCTTCTTCTTCTTCTTCTTCTTCTTCGATGTACCTTGTCCTTTCAGGACGTAGGTGATCATGGCTTTCCACGTCTCTGTATCCCTGGTCGCTCTTAGTGTGCTTTCTCCTGTTGCAACCACCGTTCTGTCATCCACCTGCTCAGGCCCTTCAAATATGTTATCCGCTGCTTTCCCCTATCTCTTTTTCCCTCTGGCCTGTTAGTATTAGGTTCTACAAACCCTTCTTCTTCATTGCATGTCCCAGGAACTTTATCTGTCTTTTCCTGATGCTCAGTAACTGTAAGAACATTAGCAAAATGTAACATTCAATGAAACATGTATTATATATTATCTGAGTTTGTAATTTTCCCCAGAAGTGCATTGCTTGATGAAAAATGCAAAGCTGGCAAAATTAAAAAGAAAATATTGTTTTGAATGGTCAGGAATTCAGACTCAGGTGACGGGCGAGGTTGTGTCAAGACAACTGTTCTCAAAAGTCACAAGTTTGTTTACATTTAGATAGAAATTGTTTTTGGAAAATGGAGACTGCGGGGCCGGCTTTGCAAGAAAGGAAAGTAGAATATTTTGATAAACAGCTTAGTCAAAGCCAGAGAATGTAATCCACTTGAAAATAATAAACAATATGCATCGCAAAAGATGACGTGGTCAAGCGAGGCTCGGCTATATATGAGAACGAAGGGAGAGAAGATGAGATAGAGATCGGATAGTGATCGATGGAAGATCGGTTAGAGCCAGCCGAAAAGTCGAATGCCAGTCAAATGTCTTGTATGTTTGTGTGACATCTCTCCAATCACCCTGTACTCCACACCTCGTCACCGAAGAAAAAGAATGAAAATATAATTGTATATTTTTATCTATACGTGCTCATTGTTCATCGTTGATGTCAAAACGATAGCAATTTCCGTTTCTAGGTTATATTTGGTATATAACACTTGGATAAAAAGAAGGTTATTACCGATATAAATTATTAAATCGATATTTTTAAAAATCAGACATTATTTCATACTAATACTTAGTACGTACACTTGTCTGAGTTGAGATTCCTGTTTTTGAATTTTCTTAAACAACCAAATTCATGCCAACTGCCCTAAAGTGAAAATGAAAATGTACCCTGTGAAAAAAATGTAGCCTTTATGCATATATATATATATATATATATATATATATGTGTGTGTGTGTGTGTGTGTGTGTGCGCGAATATATTTGAACTTGCAACCTTTCATAAGAATTCATAGTTATACATAGTCGAATTAAGCCTTACATACACAGATTCCTGATTTTTTGTAACATCCATAACTGCTCTGATTTGTATCCTAATTTAAACAGACGTAAACTAAGAAAATCTTACGAAATCACAGGTTCGAATCCTGCTGAAGGATGCATATTTTCCTAACAATATTTCTCGAAAATTCAGGCCGATATATATATATATATATATATATATATATATATATTACTCAATTACGAGTATCCATAAAAAATAATGTTCAAACAAAAAATTTGAATAAATATGTCAGTTAATACCATTTCTTAAGTTTTCGTTATCAAAGGGGAATATGAGATAAGAGTTCAGAATTTTACCTATATTACCTATTTTCAGGTATTTACATTTAGATGTGTTAAGCAAGTTAGGACATACCAACGTTTGTTTTAACACACCCATTTTTCAAATAAGCAGAACTATTTGAAGACGTGACAGACAGGCGTTTCTTGTTGCCGTGTGCTTGCCTTTGATTGATTGTTTCAACAATAAATAGCGCTGAAGGACTACTCTTGGTTTTAATGTTAGGTTTCACCTTTAAAGACTGCATTTCTCGTTAAAAAATACACCAACATGAAGACGAAAGAGTTGTCGATGTGAGAAAAGCAAGCCATTTTGAAACTGAGAAAAGAAGGAAAATAGATCAGAGCTATTGTTCAAATATTTGGCATAGCCAACACAACAGTTTGGTGTCCTGAAAAAGAAAAGAACTGTTGGTGTACTGAACAACAGACATAGAACAGGTCGGCCAGGGAAAACAACAACAGTTGATGACAGAAACATTGTTAGAGCTGTGAGAAAAAAGAAGCAGTCATTGACATTACCAACAACCTCTAGGATGCAGGAGTGAAGGTCTCACAATCCATCCTTTCAAGAAAACTTTCAGAGCAGAAATGTAGAGGCCATACCACAAGATACAATCCACTCATTAGCAGTAACACATCACTTAATAAGTCCCGGGCCTGAAATATAGGTGGCACCACTAATAAAAAATCCATATGATTTTTATAAAGTACTAACCTTCAAATGGCACATGATAAAATTTGGGCTCAATCGGATTATTAATTTTAAAATTTACTCAAGTAAAGCTACCGTTAAAATTTTCAAAACAATGGAAAAATCTGAATTTTGTGTGTTGATAAAGCATTGCTTTCTGACAGGAAAAATAATATTCATGCAAAGCAATGGCTTGATAAGTGTTATTCTGACTCAACTCCGTCGGAAACAACGGTTAAGAGGTGGCATGCTGACTTTAAACGCAGTCGAATAGACACAAATGGTACTGAACACTCAGCTTGCCCAAAATCATCAGTTGTCCTGGAAAACACCAAAAAATTCTCAAACTTGTTTTGGTCGATCGTAAATTGAAGTTGCGTGAGAGCAGAGGAGTTGAACATATCAGAAGACAGTGTATTCCCTATTTTGCATGAACATTTGTTAATGAGAAAACTGTTTTCAAAGTAGGTGCCGCGGTTGCTCACAATCGATTTAAAAACTACAATGCATCGACGATTCAGAGCGTTGTTTACAACTATTTCGACCCAACAAGAAGGGCTTGTTGCGTAAATGTGTGACAATGGATGGAACATGGGTCCACTACCCTCCAGGGTCAAATCGGCAGTCAGCTGAGTGGATATCAGTAGGTGAAACCTTATAAAGCAATAAAAGACAGAAACCTCAGCAGGCAAGGTTTTAGACTCCGTATTTTGTGATGCGCAAGGCATTTTGTTCATCGATTACATTGAGAAAGACAGAACCATCAATAGCGAATATCTATAGAATTATTGGTGCGTTTGAAGGAAGAAATTGCCAAAGACCGACCACAAATGAAGAAGAAAAAAGTGATCTTTCATCAAGACAATGCATCGTGTCACAAGTCGATCTCAAAGATGGCAAAAACTGCATAAATTGCACTCTGAATTGCTTTGCATCCACCATATTCTCAAGATCTGGCCCTCAGCGACTACTGGCTGTTTGCAGACCTCGAAACAATTCTTGTGGGAAACAAACCTGGGTCCAATGAAGAAGTGATATCGGAATTCTGAGGCCAAAGACATCTTTTTACAAAAAAGCATTGAATCGTTAGAGAAGCGTTGGAACTAGTGTATCACCCTAAAAAAACTATGTTGATGATAAAGTCGAATTTTGCCTAAAAGTTATTGTTGTATTAGCTAAGCCTGGGATTTATTGAGTGATATGTTAAGAATGGAAACGCCAGTTTGGAATTTGCAAGGAAGTACTGAATTGAGTGACACAAATTCCGGAAGAGGTTTATGGGCTGATGAGAGCAAGATTAATCGTTACGAAAGTGATGGAAAGGCCAACATATGGTAAACGAAAGGACCTACTTATGATACAAATCAAACAAGCTTATCTGTGAAACATGATGGAGGCGGTGTCTTAGCTTAGGACTGTATGGCTACTTCTGGAAAATGATCATTGATATTTATTGATAATGTAACTTGTGAAGCTAGCAGCAGGATGAATTCAGAACTCTACAAAAATAGCAAATTTACAAAGAAATGCATCCAAAATAATCGGGTGTAAGCATAATGAAGCAGGACAATAACCACAAACAGTACTGGATTTAGTCAGGGAAAATAGTCGACAGTTTTAGACTGGTCAAGTCAATCACCGGACTTTTACCCAGTAGAGCATGTATTTAATCTTTTGAAGGGGGGACTGATGGAAGAACCTCTCGCCCCAAAAAATACGAAAAATACAAAAAACAAAAACAAACAAAAACAAACATAAAGAGAACAATAAACAAAAAAAAACATAAAAACAAAACACACAAAATACAAGAACGAAAAGAAGCTGTGTTAAAAGTCAGGCAAATCATCAAAAATGCAGAATGAAACAGTATTGGTGATGGCTCGCAGTCTTGATGGAGTCATTGCTAGCAAGGGTTATGCAACCAAATATTAAATGTTATTTACTTTAAGACGATCTGTTACTTTTTTTTGCTTACCGATGAATGTGCGCTCTAATACAAAAGGCTGCATAACCTAAGCAGTTTTACACTAAATGTAACTAAATGTAAATATCAGAAAATAAAAGGTGACATTTTGAACTCTTATCTGATACTCATCTTTTGATTTTAAAGCCAAACACTTTTAGTGAACAACAAAAACAATAGAAATGGTCTAACCATTTTAATACTTTTAGAGGAGACTGAACGCACGCACGCACGCACGCACACACACACACACACACACACACACACACACACACAGATATATATATATGTGAGTTTTTCAATGTGTGTATATTTTAGAGCATCAATGTATGATCAGTTGTTATAGTTCAACTTGCCGCGATAAGCTGCATAAATAAATTTCCTGAAATGAGGAGTAAACATGCAAGCAAAAGGTAAATAAAATTGAATAGAAAAAAAAAAAATTAATAGAAAAATAAAGAAAGAAAGAAAGAAAGAGGAAGAAAAGAATGTCAAAAGTCAACATTGATTGAAATAACTATTTTGTTTAATGTTCATTTCTTTTGCATTTCTTTTTCAGCATGAATCTTAACTGATTCTTATCCCGACTGTTAATGTAATTTGCTGTAATTTAGAATAAGAAAAAAAGCTTGGAACATCTCAGCGACACAAAATCATACGCACTTATGAATATCTGTGATAGACTGTTATCGACATATGACGGCCTTGTTACAGTTATTTCCAGACTCTCCCCACATCATTGGCTTATAATTTTTAAGGATTGTGTAGAGTCAGCCACACTTTTAGAAATAATTAATAACAATAAAATGAAGTAAAGTGTGTGGGGAAGTCTCTTAATAGCCCTCTTTCGGTGTTAATTCAGAGACACTTTTCTTCTCCAACACACACACACACACACACACACACACACACACATATATATATATATGAATATATATATATATATATATATATATATATATATATATATATATAGATAGATAGATAGAAATATATATAGATATATCCGTGTGAATAAGGAACGAAGAAAAATTTACAACGTACAAAACATTAATTTAAAACAGTGCTCGATATATAATATAGAGCTGTGAATATTTATTATAAATTATATTTTAGAACATGTACACTTTTTTATATATATATCCACTACAAATTGGACATTTTATTTCGACATTGGACTTTCAATGTCTCATCAAGTGGTGTGGAAAGGAATGGAAGACCTCGTTTCTTATATTTGGGAGTTGTGTGTGGGATGTTTGGCGGGGGGTAGCGATAAGGGAATAATTCTTGTAAATTGTCCGTTAGAATTTTGAAGAAAGTGGGGTAGGTAGGGGTTATAGTTGATTCATGAAAGTGTGTTTTATGATCACCTTGCTAGCCTTTATTCTTTGGTTTTATTAGAGGGGGAGAATAAGGAGGTGTAAAGGATGGGAAAGGATGGGATTAGACCTACCTTTAATGTTTATTTATAGAACTATAGAGTATTTTTGTATTTAAACAGAGTTTTATAATTAATCTAATTTTGTATATTTAACCTTAATTTTGAATTTAGGTAATCAATTTTTTCTATAAAACTTTAAATTAGATTTGCTTATAGTTCGTGGTGTGTAAAGGTAAAATTTGATATAAAAGGGTTGTTAGTACTATAATGGTTTATCGTCTCTAGGGGGTTTTGGTTTGTGCAGTATTTTTCAGCATGATAGCAAGGTTAGTCCTTTGATGTGTTTGCAGTTTACTGTGGTTTCATGCTTAAAAGCTTGTCGCTATTTATGTATTTAATGATTTCAATTTTTTCTTGAAGACAAAGGAAACACACACACGCACACACAAGCATATATATATATATATATATATATATATATATATATATATATATATATATATATATATATAGTTTTAGCGCAAAGAATGTGTCACTTAAACTGAGTAGGTTCATACCGACTTCGAAGTTTCGCAAGGAAATCATTATTATGTTTTCACTTATCAGGGTGTTTTTTTTTTTCGAAATCGACATGAACCTACTCAGTTAAAGTGACAAATTGTTTGCAATAAAGCTATAAGCGTCTAATTGTTATGTTTTTAATACTGCTCAGTTATTACTCGCCCGTTTTCACTGAATTTCGACGCTTCCAAACCCAGGGATTGAACCCACAACCACTATATCACATAATTCTCAAACCAACGCTTTTACATAAAAAGCTATAACCAGAATCCCGTTGGACTATTTGCTGGGGTAAAAATAGATCTTTAAGCCTAACCTTGTTCATTAGGCTGAAATGTTTTGACTGCTGCTACGACTGAAGACTTAATATTATTTTCTTTCTTTCATTATTAGCGACTCCCATAATGTATGCATGTGTCATGATATTTTCAGACATCTAGCTCTCCAGTGTTCTTCCTTTTCCAGCATTTTCACTTCCACAGGGGCTGATGACTACCTTTTCCCTCCACACACGAACAGCCATTCCAATTTTCATTCACTATTGCTCACTTTTCGATGCTCCTCTACCCTTACTTTTAGGAGAAAGTTTGTTTCACCTTAACATACTCTGCCACAGCTACAATGAATCGAGGCAACATTGTTAAGATTACATTCAACAGGGTTTAAATTCAGAGTTTTCCTTTTTCTAGACTAGTTACTAGCCAAGGTTAGAGATCATATTTTATTATGCTATTAAGAATTAGCTGATGAGTAGAGGAAGAATTTGAGTCCATACTTTTATATGGATATTTGTGTGAAAACAAATACAACGGTCTCAGATGGAATTGAACCCACCGCCTCATTCCTATTTCCCCTGCCAATTCCCTCTATCCCTACACGCACATAAATTGCGTAGCCATATTCAAACCCTTCCAACTTTAGTTCCGTATACCTCAAAAGTCAGACGATATCGTAAAGAAAAGAAAATAATTTGACAGAAATTGACGGAAATTAAAAAAATAAAAATCTGGATGACAACAAAAAATAAAAGCGAAAAAAAAAACAAAACAACAAAAAACAAAAATGGACTAAGACGACAAGAAGAATGACTAAAAGGTAATTGTTTTATTAACAATATTTCAAAATAATTTGGCCGAGGGAATAAAAAAGAATAAGAGAAAAAAAAACATGTAAAAGAACAGAAAATAAAGAAATGTGAGCGTAAACCGAAGAAAAAAAGCAAAAAAAAAAAAAAGCACAATAATTATTACGAATCATACAACAAAGAAAAATGTATTTTTCATCCACCTTTACTTTAGCATACATTTTCTGAGCATGCGCACTGCACTTTCTGTTCGTCAGCTTATGTTTTTTCCAGTGACTTTGACGGCCATTTAAAATTTCTATTTCTCTGACGGCTACCATTACCTAAAAAGGTAAAAATCAGCTACCGTTAAATGGTTCAAGACTGACGTGTCCTATTTTTTTATGTGTTCAACTAAATCTTCGTATTTTATCGAGCTGATTTAAGAGCCTGCTCACTTATAAAATGTCTCTGATTGCTTTTTTTCCCGGTGAAGGAACACAGAAATCAAGTTTTGTTTTATTATTTACGTTGAATTAATTTTCTGCTATTAAATGTTACATCTTATGCTATTCATTGCTATTTTTATTTTAAATTCTTTCAGGGGTACTAAAATCTGTAAGTATTGATACTGGCATCAGATTATATACAATGGCTGGAAACGCAGTCTGCAGAATTGACTTTTAACCAACATTAGTCTCAACTAAGTAACTCAGTGTTCATCATGCTTACGTTGCTGGCTGGAAAGCTTTGAGTGAGGTAAAAAGGTTTTCCGTGTTGACTGTGCTTCGTTGACTGGCGCTACAGAATCACCAACAAAGAACTATACCAAATAACAAACTACATCACTTGAGGCACCTACCTTTAGTAAGATTGTTAGCAATTAGTTCGGCCATCAAAAGTGCCCTGATAATGGTCTTATGCCAGCTCGAACATTTTAAATAAAGAATTATAGCGTTTAATTTGGAACCTTATGTTCTTCAATAGCCTCGTCGAATCGAAACTTTCACCCGGATGTCAAACATGGGTATCAACCTGTTCAGAAATGCAAAAACGGTCAAAGGTACAAATTACATTAACAGTCGGGATAAGAATCAGTTAAGATTCATGCTGAAAAAGTAATGCAAAAGAAATGAACATTAAACAAAATATTTATTCCAATCAATGTTGACTTTCGGTTTTCTTTCTTTAATTCCTTTTTTTCAAGTTCTAAATTATTTTGCTGCATTCACTTTTGGAGGACATCAATCTATTTACGGGTTAAATAGAAGGGCAGCTTGGACGTTCTAACCTCGGGAAGCAACAACAGACAAAAAAAACCCCGAATCCCAAATTGTAGAGAAGTCAATGAGAAACCAGTCCTCTATCTTTCCCATCAATAAATAGCAATTCACAGGCAAAAAGAAAGTAATTTGTAGAGAATCATGATCAATGACGCGACATTTTAAAAATACTGCATATATTTTGAATAAAGTTTCAAATGTTTCGAATAATGTGATCATTTGCTGAATAAAAGTTCTTACGCGTTTAAAAAAAACACGTTATTTATACTTCTTAACTTATTAACAACTGTTACTGAATTCTCCATATGAATTTTGATTTGAACGATTTTTGGTTTACTTTCCGGCGATTTGAATTTGACATAGAGATGAGGAAATAGATGCAGTGGAAATCATTATACTATAATTGTAAATGGATGATACAGATTATAATCTTGTCTTGTACAGTGAAGAGCTGATTAGGAAACGCTTTCTGTAGGCCAATCCGTGTGTGTAGTTCGTGTTATCAATTCTGGTGCCGCCCTAATGGAATCTTTTACGACACTAATCTTCGTATAGCAAACAAGTATCTTACAAATTACTGAAATATCAGACAAGGCGTAATTTAATTAAATTTTTAAATTTTTAATCTATCTATCTATCTATCTATCTATCTATCTATCTATCTATCTATCTATCTATCTATCTATCTGGTATACATATTCAGGGAGAGTAGTTAGCACAAATGCGGTAGACCTGGCGAAGCGGAAACCATATTATTTTCGGTAGACCTGACGAAGTATATATATATATATATATATATATACACACATATATATATACATATATATATATATACATAACCATGTATATATACATATAACTACATACATAAATACGTACATATAAATAGAATCGCCGACTGATGCCAATTCGGTCGGGTTTCAATCATTGGTAAAAAACAATCAGATGTCTAACCGTACTGATGAGCTGTGATACAGCGAAACAGGTATGTCTGCGAATGACTATTACGGAAATTAACACCGGCCTGATTATTTACGATAAATTGTTATTACGAAAATGTGTGCCATTTGGCAGGATTCGAACCTGCGACCCCTATCTATATCGCAAGTTCGAAAGCTACTCTGAATGAAGATGAAGATGAAAAAGAGTGACGGTAATCATCTGACAAGATGGAGCAATTAACACACACACATATATAAATATAAATAAATAAATAAAATGAACGTCCATTGGCTTACAGGTGACTCATAAGACCCGCATTCGACTTCCTTGTTTTTTTTTTCTTTTTTGTATACCTGACATGAGAACTCTGTTTGAATGGATCTGGATGCTTTCTTTTTACAACGTATTACCATGTGTGTCTTCCGGCCAGGCGTAGATTTACAAATTTACTTGCTGACAACAAAGGGTTTGCTTACTGGACGCGGATGCAAGTTTTTCTGGCTTGATTATTTGTAGTTTCTGTCAAGGCTTTCAGATAGTTCAAGTAGCTTTAGACAGCTGGACGCACCCGCAGACATCGGATTTCCAATTTAGTCAGTTCCCATGAATTAAATCTTTGGTGATACCCCTGCGAGTT